>JAPDSC010005525.1:48841-74435 GCA_026290005.1 Latrodectus geometricus
ATATATATATATATATATATATATATATATATATATATATATATATAAAAGAAATAAATATATATTTCTCTGTATTAGAGGGAAAATAAAAATATTTATATATTCTTTTTAAATATAGCCACTATGAACGTAACTTTTCATATATTCGTAAGTTAATTGATTAAGTTTAATAATGCTAGATTTCTTAGGCCATTTTAATTTGCAATAAAATATTTACAGTATTGATAAGTTATATTCAAATTTATCTCAATGATGTAAATATGAACAGGAAATTAACATATAAGTTTCAAAAACATATATCATAGGATATTTTTAACACAACTTTGACAATACAGGTAGAAGACAAAAATAAAAACTTTCTTTAGTTTTATTAATTTAGAAAAAAAATTGAATACAATAGTTCAGTTGTTTAATGATTGATTTAATAATAGGAAACCTAAAGTTTTTCAATTTAAAGTGTTACTGCATATCATTACTTAAAAATTTTTAAATTAACATTTAAATATAAGAAAAACAGAATTTATTTAGTTTTCTTTTCATGAAAACAGTTTATGTGTAGTAATCAATATAAATTAAATATCATTTATAACTGTCTTTATAATATGTCATTAACCATATGTGTTTTGCCTTTCTTTAATTAAAAGAAGTTTCTTACATTTTATAAAGTTATTATTATTTCATAAATTTCACTAGCAATAACAATCTATGTAATAAAATTTGAAAAAAAAAATGTTTGATTAAAAATACATATAATAATATTTTATACAATATATACAATGATTCATAATAAAATTCCCTACTTTATAAGAAAATCTGTTAAAATTAACTTCACTTGGCCTTTTTCTTATAAGAAGTAAAAAAAAATACGATAAAAAAAAAAAAAAATAGGGTTTTCAGATGATATGTCAAATATATTTCGAATCATCGTCTAGCCCACACGAACTCTATTACTTTCATAATGTGATTTCATCATTTACTACTCTCTTTCCGTCTTTCACTAGTAATACCCAGACTTTTTCCTATCTTCAATAACAAACCATCACAACGTTTTTAGATGGTAGGCCAAAACATCGGATTAACATAATTAAATTAATGTATTGAGGACAGAAAGATAAGTAATTTACAGCAAACAATTGTAACTTCAATATTTGTCAAAGTTAAAAAAAATCATTTATTTTTTTCGTACTTTGATGATAAATTAAAATGATTTCCACATTAAATCGTTCACCATGTTGCATTACATTTTTTTATAAATACCTTATAAATTTATGCTCTCCAAACATTTTTAATTGTTAATAACAATGCTGTTAAAAATAATTATTGTAATAGAATTTCTTCTCCATTTTGAAAAGTTTAAATCTCTAAATTGCAATTTCTTGAGAAGATTTTTACTATAAACAATACAAACTCTATATTCTCTTTCAATTTAGCTATTTTTTTTTTTATATATATATCTTCCTTTCATTTTATTTGAATTCTTCATTCTTTGTTGTTATATTCGAAAAACAGTAGCATTGGATTAGTAAAATAACAAATAAAGAAACAATGAAAGACGAAGGATAATTAAATATTTACAATCTTATTGATTTACTTTAATGGCTAAAAAAGACGTGTGTTCTGAGTACTTTGCTAGAGATTTTCTACGAAATTGTGAGCCCTCAAAGGTTTTAAAAATCGTTTACTTGTAGATCTCGAAAATAACATTGCTTCGTATCAAATCAAAATTAAAAAAGAGATACATATTCAAATATAAAACAGTTATTTTCTATTGTAAAGCTAAATAAAAACTCAAATCCTCATTTGATAATAAATAAAAATTGCAACCAATGTTGCCTTTGTCGTCTTTTAATGTTGGCTTTATAGAAGTTGCTGGGATTCATATTTTTCGTTTCTCTAATAAGTGATTAACCTCGTTAATTCTAGCAATATTATATTGCTCTTCTTTTTTTTTTTAACAATATTATCAAGCGAATTATGCTTTTATTCTATATGGTGCATTTTTTATAGGGGTTTGATTAAATGATGATTAAAATATAAATTCGTGACTTCAAAATTTCAAATATTAATTCAAACTTACAAGTATGGTAAAATTATGAAAAATCTTAAAACAACAATGAATCATATTGAACTGGTTATCTAAACCGAACCGAAACCATCAAAGTTATAGTAAAACACGTGTACAAGAATCGAAATCAAAGACAACTTGTTCGAGGTTGACCGAAAAAGTGAGCGTTCATAGCATTTTATTGTATTATTTAACACTTTGTTTTCTCTACTTATTTCTATTGATTAAAGGCGCTGAACATTTCTTCATACAATTCAATTATACATTTATTTTGTTAATGCACGGTGGAGGCAGTAATATTATTTTATAGTTTTTTAATAATAGCCAAATGACAAGATTAACAATTCATAGTTCATTCTTGAGGATGAATACTGTTCTTTCCAAAATTTTCTACTACATCAACAGTCAAGCATTAAATCCTTCGAACCATGAATAGTATATGTATGATGAATAGTCTTGTATTTGAGAAAAATATCTAGCATACTATCTTTTAGATGGCAGAGCGATTCTTTTATTCTATAGAATATCAATTCCTGAGCATATGCATTTCTAATAAAGTTAGTGGATATTCTCAGTTGATATTCCAACTTTTATAATTCAGAAATTCACTGATCTCGGGGAAATTTCTTCTGTTTTATAATTACTTCATTGATAAATATTAAAAGTAACCTCTTAACTATTTCAATGGCTCATAATTTAAATATATTTTTGATTTAAGGAATGTGAAATTAAAGATGCTTTTCAGCTTTATTAAGGAAGAGAATTCATATTGTTAAGGAATAAAAGTATTTTTGGGGAATTAAAGATACCTTCCGAAATACACAGTGTTTCCTTTTTTCTCTGGATTATA
The DNA here is from genome assembly GCA_026290005.1 of Latrodectus geometricus. Lineage (NCBI taxonomy): Eukaryota > Metazoa > Arthropoda > Arachnida > Araneae > Theridiidae > Latrodectus > Latrodectus geometricus. The sequence goes on from JAPDSC010005525.1 coordinate 51,757, forward strand.
TGGGTTCTTGTGCGTTTATATTTCCGATGGACAATCAGCTGATATCATCATCTTGTAATAAAATTTCTTTTGCTTACCGAATATTTTTCCACTTAATAGTTACTTCATTGAATATTAATAAAAATAATTTCAATAGCTCATATTTTAAAATTTTTTGATTTATGGATTAAAAAGCATTTTTGATGAAATTAAAGATATTTTTTTCATCCAAACAAAAATATAAGTTGGCATTAGCATGTTTTAGAAATATAAACAGAACAAACTAGGGTGAAAATATGACAAAAATGGCAAAGCTCAAACTATGAGTCTGATTATGTTTTCTAAATTTTGAACCTTTCTTGAATTTAGTTTTTAGATATGTTCATAAAGTAGTATACTAAAGTAGTTGTTATTTTTTAGATAAAAGAATCGTATTCTTTTAAAAAATTCTAGTCTCTTAAATTGCAAAGATTACAAGTTCATGATGACAGCTACTGAAAGATCTCATCAAAGATTTAATTTTGTTTATAGCTCCACTTTAGATTATAATTTTTTAATAAAAATGTAAGAATTTTAACTTAGCTGTTTTGTAATGAAATTAAATTTCGTAAACAAGTCTGTTCTAATTTCATTATGTAATATTTATTATTTCAGTAAATACTAATTTTTTCGAAAACATTTTAATTTCTTTATTCTTACATGCCAATCTTATAATGCTTCTTTCAAATTTGAACATAGAAAACTTAACGGTTTACAGGAAACTGCTGTATTTTGTATTATTTAATTCTCTGTAACTGAAAAATTTTAGTTTATTGTTAGATATATTGAATTGATGGAGAATATTTTTGTCTTTTCCTAAAAGTGAAACAAAATCCTCCATGAAGAACAATCTTTTAATATTGTTGACATTTTTGAAAATTTTTTATTTGTTATATTTTCAAATGTAAAAAAATTAAAAGAAAATTTTTGAATAAATTGTAATATCTAGTTTAACTAATATTGTGTCCATATTTTTATAGTTTAATTTTTGCATTTTGCTTTTATGTTACGGCTTATCCAGAAATTTAATGATTTTCATTATTCATTATATTTTTAGATTTCCATTTAAAATATGTTGTTAATCTATTAGAAATACTAACATATACTATTAGAAATGCTATGAGCTTTTCACTCTGATACACTGACAAACAAGTAGTTATACTCAAGTTCTTGATCCAACAGTTTATAGGTTCAAATCCAATTACTTATGTGGATATTTGTATTTGTTTGAAATCTTTAAAATATATGTCTGAGTCTTGTGAGTCAAAAATGACTGCTGAGTAACAAACATACCTCAAAAATAAGAATACAGTATTTTTTTCCTTCTTGTAAAGAAAGTAACTTAAATTTTTTGTAATTTTTAAAGAACTTTATTAGACAACAGATACAAGAATATAGTATACATATATATGTATGTGTGTATCTTCATTGAAACAACAAAAATGTTTCAAACTGATAAGTTAGATTAATGAAAAATATTCATACATTTAAAGATGAAATAAATCAATAATACATTTAAAATCTTAGATATGATGGAAATACATGATACATGCTAATATTAAACATTTAAATATAAATTGAATGGGGAAAATTGCTACTCACATATTATTAAATAATTTTATTCCTTGTAGATAAAACATTCATTACTAGCTACCATGTAGAACCTGTAAATGAATTTAAAATGGGAAAACTACTATATGTAAGAGAAAAAGGAAAAGAAAAATTGTGTTTTTTCCTAAATAAAAAGAGAAAGGATTATTCTTCACTGCAAAATAATCATATTTATAAACTATCATTTTTAAGGTGATTAATATAACCAAAAGGAGAAATTTGAATGATAATTGTAATATTTGAAAGTATTTAATTTAGAGAATTTTGAATTATAGTCCTTTTTAGTTAATATTCTTGTGGTTCTCTTTATATTATGTTCTTTTAAAATAAGTTAAAATTTCAAATATGCTTAATAATGCTAAGCAAAGTAATAGAATACCTTTATACAAACAAAAGAATACTTAGAACTTCTATAACAAATGTGAAATTTGAAAAGAAAATATATCTAGTAAAAAATGCTGAAAAAAATATTAGCAAAACTTAAAGAGTGGGAATGTTGGTTATTTTTTATGAAGCAGGTTTAATTCATGGCTCTTATTAGTTCTACTTAACATTTTAGCTCGTGTTTTTAGCTTTCGAATACATTTTAAGCATTAACATTTTCTATTGTATGCCATCTACTGTGTGTAAAACTAATGAAATAGATTTAATGATTATGAATATATTCTTGTTTTCCCACTAAAGTGTGAAGTTTTGAAGTTTAAAGCTATTTAAAATTCAGTAATCAAAGCTATATTTATCAAATTATTATATTTTTCATTTCTGCATGAAGATTAAAATGTGGCTTTCTAAAAACTGTAATTTTTGACATTGTTACTTCTAAGAATATATTTCTCTTTATATCATTTATTTTTTAGATAATATTAAAAAATATTTGGAAGCTTTATAGGTAAAGTTTACAGTGTTACAAAAATATATCCTTTGGATTAGTAGACTGCATTTTAGTCTTTCCTAAGTAAAAGTGCTCCTTAGGAAAGACTAAAATGTAGTTTTTTTAAAAAATTCTTCAATAGAAAGAAAGCATTTTTTTTGTTATTTATTTCTTATAGGATGTTAAAAGAATATTTGGGAACTTTGTAAATAAAATATACAAAGTTTATAAAGCATACAATTAGGATTGAACTCATAGAATCTGGAATTAATTGCTCATTACTTAGAACTTAGTTGTGTTAATGTTATTATAACAAAATTCATTTCTTTATTACAACTTTTAAATATATTTAAATTATTAATGAATTATAAAAATAAAAATTTTGCGCATACAATTACATATATTTATGAAAAGATTAATAACAAACCATCTACAAAAGATTAATCTATTTATTAATTTCAAAATTTAAATTTGATAGCTTTGTCAAAATATAGTTTTTGATATATTTTTAATTACTATTACATATAATTCTATAGAACCTTTCTTTATTTTTAAAAGTAATAAAACTATAAACTATTCTGTTGGTTTTAAATTATTATTTTTAATATTTTATAAATAACTCATTCTTTTCTATTGCATACTAATTTTTACTTTTTTACATGCAGTGGTACATTAGAAGGAACGCTACCAAAATCTAGCTATAAAGCTCTAATAGATGATCCAATTTTAAAATATTCTGGACGTTTTGAAGAAAAATGTTCTGATCTTTATGTGACTTGTCAAGTATATGCTGATGATAAGCCTTTAGCATTTCCTGTTCAAACATCTTATAAAGCATTTACTACAAGATGGAAGTAATTATTGTTTTGAATTTAATACATATTATAAATTTAATTTATACATATTATAAGCTTCATTCTACTGTTATAATAAATATATTTTGTGTGATGTAATAAAAACAGTATTGCTCTGTTTTGGGGACTCATTAATAGAATGTTTTCTCCAAGTAAAAAAAAAAAAAAAAAAAAAAAAAAAAAGGTAGAAAAATATTTTTATTTATAAAAAAATCTTATTTGTCCTAAATATTTAATCATAAAAATCCTAAATATTTATTATTTAGAAAAAGGAAATGGTAGAGTCAACAGGAAAATTGCAATTAGGAAAAATTATCAACAATCAAGAAATAAGGAATTTTTAACATGTGCACTATGGCACAAAAAAAGAATTCTGTTTAGAATTACAAGGGTGTTCTATTTCATCATATGTTGCGAGGCAGTTATTCCTCACAAACATTTTTGAATTCTTAGATGGTCCTGTTGGTGATTGTCTTATGTTCTTCCGAAATTGAAGAACACCATAAAAATTAAAAATCCTAAAATAAGCAGCTTTTTACTAGCATTTGTGAGAAATGTAACTATTTTTAAAATATTTGTTAAAATTTAAAATAAATAAAATGCATAAAGTTTTTATTTCTTAATAATGAATTAGAGATCTTATTTATATCTTTAATTTTAATTATTTCAACAATATTTTACATTAACTTTTCTTTTAGTCTTAGAAAATTAATTTCAATTTAGCTTTTAGCTTAGAAGGATTTATAAATAAATTAAAATAAAATTTTGGTAGAGAAATTTATGAAATTAAAATATATTTTTGTAACGATATAATCCTATTTATCTATATTGGGTTTTAAAAAAATATGTTTTTTCTTACCAATTAAATTTTATTGATTATTTTATTAAAAGTATTTGTACTTTTTCTTCTCATTTAATGGATAGTTGGAATGAATGGCTTACACTGCCTGTGAAATTTAGTGAATTACCAAGAAATGCCTTACTTGCACTTACTGTATGGGATGTTTATGGTCCAAACAAAAGCATTCCAGTTGGTGGAGCTACAATTTCAGTTTTTGGAAAATATGGGTATGAGTTAGATGTAAATTTTCTCTTGCTATTCACTCTAAAACAGATAATACATGTACAATTTTCATTTTTTTTTTTTTTTTACTTAGATTGTTTTGATTGTTGATGTTACTCCTAAAATAGAATTGAATTAATTAAAGCCAAAAGATTTTTCCCCATATGAATACAAAATAGTTGCTTAAGAGGGATATATAGAGTATATATATAGAGTTCGATTTAAGAATTATTTATCTTTTTAAACAATTTAAAATTCTATATCATTTAAAAAAAATTAGTGAAATATGGTAGTTTCTTCTGCATTTAGTTTCACAATCTAAATTAAGTTCACTTTAAAAAAAATAATGAAACGTAATAAGTACATTTCATTTCCTTAATTTTTTTTAAGTAATGTTGAATATTAAATTTAAATAAAAAATAATTCTTAAATCAAATTTTGTGTTTCAATCAAAAATTAAGCTAAACATATATTTAGATTAATTGTCTCGCATCAATTTTTCATATCATCAAAATTTTCTTCCATTTAAAATGTAAGCTTAAGGACTCATATTTTGTTATATTTAAAAAAAGATTTAATAATTTTTTAAGTAAAATGCATGATTTTTTTTTATTAAACTTCCAAACTATTTACTTACAAAACATTTATTACTTTTTTTAATTTACAATGTATAATTTTTTTGAGTAATAATTTCTTATTATTTAAGTAATAATTTCTAATTATTATTTCCAATTATTACTTTTTATATTTCCAATGTACCTTTCTATATGAATAAATAGTATGAATATTTAATATAGCTTTTAATTTGTTAATTTTGTTAAATATTTGTATTTTTTTAAATTACTTTATTAATATTTATAACTTTACAGGTAATTTTAACAAATATGTAAATCTTTGTATTGTAGGGCACTTCGTCGAGGAATGCATGATCTTCGGTTATGGAATAATGAACAGGCTGATGGAAATATTTTTACAAGAACTCCTGGGAAAACAGATTGTTCAAAAGAACAAATGACAAAACTTTCAAAAGTAATGTAAACTTTTTGTGAACAATAATATAAAACATTGAATGAATTATTTACCATATCTCATTCAAGCCTTACTAAACTCCTATTTTCTATTTGTCCAAAATTTATTCCCTGACAGTTGAAGAATGAAAAAAATAACTACTAAGTTACCATAAATACAGTAAGATTTCACTTGTGAAACAATTTCTAATCAATAAATAGAATCCCTTATAGTATTTCAGTTACTAATTTTTGTCTGCTTATTAATGTATTAGTTCTTTTACCTAAAATTAAAGAAAATAAATAGCATATGAAAGGTAAATATTTTGAAATTTTTTTTAAAGTTTTTATGTTTTATTTTACTTTAAATTACTTCTATAATTTTATAATAAAAATGTTTCTTTTTCAATACTAGAAATAATTTTAGTACAATGTATTTTTATATATTATATGTAAAAGAAATTGTATTTTGTAAAATAAATATATTTGATTGTTCTTTTATTTCTAAGTTTTTTATTTGATCTATGTATTTTTCGAATTTCTTTTGTGTTTATGTAGTTTTTGGTGTAGTAGTTGAAGTGATAGACAGTAAGAAATTTTTTTGAATTGTTTGACATCAGTTTGGATCTTCACAAAAACAAAAGAAAAGTCAAATAAAAAATAACAAAAGAAAATTTAGCAAAATAATTAAGGTTTCAAAACATAACTGCACTTTAAAATTCTTTTTTTTAATTATTCATCTAAACAAAAATTTTTTATGTGATTAGAAAATTACTTGTGTATTAGCATCACCATAGATCATAACAACAAAAGAAGCAATAATAAAAAAAGATTTTCATTCTTTATTTAAAAAAAATCCTTCAATTATAAAAGAAAAATGAGTTGATATTGACATTAAAAGAAAGTGATAATAATCTTTATATTTGTTGCAGTGATACTAAATTGGCTGCAGTGATTCTAATGTTTATGTACCTTTAAAATTTCAAATAGATATGAATGAGAAATTTTTAAAATTGAATTTTTTTTCAGTAAATAAAGCATTCATTGTGAATGGCTTCATAATTTATTTAAGAATCAAACAAAAAATTTAGTTTTAGGCATTCTTTTTATCAATTTCTAAGTTTTATTCATTGGATCTATATTGGAAATTTCGGTCAAAATTTTAATAGGTTAGAAAGGTATACTCTTGAAGTTTTGTAATGTAATAGATAATTTTTTACTCTAACTTTTAAATTTTAAACCTTAAAAGTAACAAAGAACTTATTTTGCATATAGATTATATATTTTTTTCAACTTTTCCCTTGCTAATTGTAAACATCTTCTGTTCTGATTTTTCTTTATTTTTAGAAGTTGTTTCCAAATAAATGTATTGAAATGGGAATATGTAGCTCTAAGCATCATATTTAAAAATTTTTTTTCACAAACTATAAATTGATTTTTTTAAAAAAGTATTTAACTTAAAATTCTTAATTATAGGGTAATTGATAAAAAAATGTAATTTCTTATTTAATCAGTCTCCTTTTATAATTATCAAATTAAAGCTTTGTAAAATTTCATAGATTTTATTTTTTTATGGTTTATCATGAATGCTTCAAAAATAAATAAAAAACAATTATTTTCTTTTAGACATAATTATACATTTTTGCATTTGTTGTTATTTATTTTAAATTTATTTATTTTGAATCTTTCAGTTTATTGTAAATCTTTACAGCTGTAACAATTTTAAAAATCATTAATTGAATTATGCAGTTTTACTAAATTTAGCATCTTTATACTGAGTGAAATAATTATTAATATTTTCTGTATATATATTTATGCAGCTTACCAAAAAGCATCGTAATGGTCACATGATCAAAGTTGATTGGTTAGATAGACTGACATTTCGAGAAATTGAAATGATAAATGAAAAAGAGAAGAGGGTATCAAATTTTATGTTCCTAATGATTGAGTTTCCTAGGATATATTCTGATGGAGTAGAATACACTGTTGTTTATTTTGAAGAGGTGAGATTAATATATCATTATATTTTAATTTTGATATTCAACATTTTTATTACAGATTCTTCAGTTACCAAACTTCTTTTTTGAGCCAATGCATTGATGGGAGGTACTGCTTTGTGGGGATAAATGGGGAGGTTTTTGCTGTTTAACTTCGGAAAAAAGCACAAATAAAATTTGTTACTACATTTTTCTGTTATTATATATCATGTACACTTTTCTGTTAAATGCTATTTTAACTTTTTCATTTATATGCTAAAGTATTTTAATAATATTTGCCTTATTGCTTTGAAAAATATAAAAAGAAAACTTCTAAAGTAATGAGAAACCTACTCCATTATATTAAAAAAATATGCTGTTGATGACATGGATTTATTTATTTATATCAACTGACTAAATAAAAAACAAATCTTTGCTTTGTTCACCATCCATGAAATTTATTTTCATTGTGATACAATTTATCAAAATTTAAGAAAACATCGCAAAAGAATGAGTCAATATACTTCACTTTTGATGAATTTTATTATAATAGAAATATGGTTAAATATTGTGGCAAATGAAAATACAAATGGAATGTTAAAAATTGATGTACATTTGACTGCTATCAATATAGGAAAATCCATATGTTGTATTTCAGATAAAGTGGTAATCTATTTATGAATTCTCCTACAATAACATTTATGACATATGTTTACATGAATACAGTTGTGAAAAGTTTTATGACTTTTTTTTATGGATTAAATTGTTTTACATAATTTTGTTATTATAATTTTTTTTAAACTAAATTGTATAGTTTTGTTATTCTTTTTTTTTAACTGAATTGTTTTTCAAATTCAACTATCATTCTGTTTGTCAAAAACTTTATAAATCGATGATTAATGTTTTAATAAAGTAAATTGTATATTATATTTATCTATTTGAAACAAAAATTGATAATATGTTATATATTTTGTATCTTGTTTTAATTACATATGAATGATCATTTATATTTTAAAAACCAAATTTACTCAAAAAAGCAATCATCTTATAAAATCATAACAGTCAAAAAAAAAAAAAAAAAAAAAAAACATGATTTGGTTAAGGTAAAATTAAAATTTTGTTATTCCAAAAGTATTAATTTCACTACGGGCAATGATAACTGTTTTAAAGTATAATTATGTCCAGTTAGAGTTACATATAAAAAAACAGAGTTAACTGTTTGATTATTACCTCTTAGTTATTCCTTTATGCATATGCTCAGCTCTTTTTTGTTTTATGTCAATATAATTGCTTATATTGTTATTCCTAGAAAAATTATTTTTGTGCACTTTTAAAATCTAGTTCTTAAATAATATTGGTATATGTATTTTATCTTAAATATCAAATATATGTTATTCTAAAAATGTTTAAAATTTTGCATAAAAATATTGGGTAAAATGTTAATTTTATGCTTGATAAAATTTTAACTAAATGTTAAAATCTTATTTGACATGAAATTAATATTTTGATTAACTTTTTAGGTAGATGTTATAAAGTAATTTTTATTGCAATTACTTTTCTACACAAAAACAATTTGAAAATATGTTTTCTTTTTAGATTTCCTGATATAATTTAACTAAAAAAATTAATCTTTGTGAGAAATTTATAATTAAAATGACTTAATTTTTCAGGATGGAGAATTCTTATGTCAGTTCAACAAGGGGGATTTAGTTATGATGCCAGATCCTGAAATATCTGTTGTAAGCATTGATTAAAGATATTTTAATTTAATTTTTAATTATTTGAGTATTAAATATTTAAAAAATTTTATACTTCACATGTAATATAAAATTTGCCATTTGTGAAAAAAATAATTGGATAATCAAAAACAAAAAATTGTTTTTGATTATCCAATTATTTAAATTATTAAAAAAGATAAGTTCTAAGGACATTATCTTTTTTGTTTTTTGATCTCACTCTTCAGTTTTCATTATTTTTATTAATACTAATGCTCATTGATGAATTCTTTAAATTTATATTTAATTATAAAACGTTCTGGTTTTCTGATAATATTCTGTCATTTAAAACATTTAATTGTAATGACTTTGAGTTACAGTAAAAATTCATCCATTATTTTTTAGTAAGACAGTGCAAAAAATGTATAACCAATGAAAATGTTTAATTGAAAGCTCACTTTATGGTATAATTCCCACCACTAGATTGTATCATTTCAAACATTTCTTCTCTTGACTTAAACATTGTTATGTGTCCTTTAGATACTGTGATATAAATTTTAAACTGAACAAGCAATTTTAGTACAGAAGCTTTTATTCAAAAATAAAATAGTGTCAAAAGATACATATGGCAGAATTCTATTTTATTTATCATTACAATAGTATTTGATGTAGTATTAAGTGGAATTCTTTTGAAAGACAAACTAGGTAAGACTAAACTTATTTTTCCTCCCCTAATTAGGCAAAACCCTAAACTTTATAGAATAAACCATGTTAATAAAATGAAAGACTAAAGATCTTTCTAGTTTTCTTAAAAAATTGTTTTAAAAAAGTTATTCCAATTTGCAGGAAGGATAAAACTTTTTTTAATAAGTAAAAAAGTCACTTTTATTTTCCATTGGGCGAAGTTGATAAGAGAATTACAAAAATAAGTCCTCAAAAAATAAAAAAGAGAAAGCTAATCAGTGTTGCAAAAATATTTAAAATTGCTTATTGCAATTGAAACCAGGTAAGGTTTTAATTTTTACTGTAACACTTTTTCTATTTGCAAATGAAAAATTTATTTATAAATGATAAACATTTAATTGATGTGTTTTAACATTCCACAATGCAGTAAGATAAGTTGAAAAATTAAAGATGTTTAATTTCAAAAAATGTGTAAGCAGAAAACAATGATAACTTTAATATATGTAGTTTGCTTTAAACACTAGTGATTATTTTGCCAAATTGGACCAAATTTCATGAACTGAAATAAGTTGTACCAACTGTCTGCACAAAATAATTGACCCAACTTCTTTTTCTTTTAAAAAAATACAATTGAACCAGTTTTAATTTTTTGTTTGTATTCTGAAAATTTAAAAAATTTACGACAGCATTTAATTATAAATCATATTAGAATTTTAATAATATTACTTTCATTATGGTAGTCTTCACTTCGTTTCTGATTTTCTAATCAGCTCAAAGTGGATCATTAAGTTGAATATAATTTATGGATGAAATTGTTGAACAAATAGATTACTTTAATTTTCCTTTTAATTTCAAATAGTAAAAAACTGTTTTATAAAAAGTTCCAAATATAATTTTGATTAGTGACATTTTGTTAGACAAGCAAATTTAGGTTTGCCATTAAATTTACAGTTCTGTGTATCCATTCCATTTATTTACATATTATATATTATTTTATGGATTTTTTTCAGTTATTTACAACAACTAATAAATTACATATATTAAAATTAACTTTCTTTTTATAACAGTTTAAGGTGTAATAAAGGAATGTAAAAACGTTATTTAAACTTTCTATACATGTAATCACTGCCCCTTAATAATTTGAATTCGTAATGTGCAAATGTTGTGTCATATTCTTTATTTTGATGAATAATTTTGGCAAAATATATTTTTACTAGCAAAATCTAGTTGAAGCTAAACATCACAAATTAGCCAGAAGTATTAGAAGTGGATTAAGTGATAGAGATTTGAAACCCAATGCTGCTACACGGGATCAATTAGCAGTAAGTTATTGTCTTTTTTATTAAAAACTAATTTGAGAAATTCATGTGTTTTTTATCTGATATTTTATAAGTTAATATATGAAATCTCCAATAAATATTCTATTATGACCCTTGATTTTTAAAGAATTTATTTTCAATTACTTTGCATGAAATTAAAAATATGAATTTGTTTTCTTTCAGGCTATTGTAAGTTATCCTCCTACTAAAGCATTGACTTCTGAAGAGCAAGATCTTGTATGGAAATTTAGATTTTATCTTACAAATCAAAAAAAGGTGAAATTAAATTTGTTTTATTAAAATGAAAAAGTATAGAAAGTTTATTATAGTTTACCTGTTGATTTAATTATAAAAAAGAATAATTAATTTTAGTGGAAATACATAAATTGTATATTGAGGAGATGTGGAGTACAGTCGTATGAAAAAACATTTTAATTGGATATCAACTTATGTAAAATGAAGTTTGAATCGAGTAAATAGTTCATAATTTCTTACTTTTATTACAGAATATGCATGTTTTTATCTTTTTGTTTAAAAAGATACTGCAATTAAAATAATTATAAAATAAATAAATGCAAGCACATTTTCATTCAAGCTCATTTTAATTTTTGTTTAAAATGCATTCTATTTCTTCATAGCAAATTCAATAAACTTTTGAATTAAAACTATCTTTTAAATTTGACGTTTTTTGAAAATAGTAAAAGATTTTAACTCTTTAAAACATAATTATTTTTAAACCATATCAACCATGAAAGTGGAAAAAGCGATGTTTGAACATCTAGAACTGCATTTTATGACTATTCTTATAATCATTCATTTTAAAGAGTCTCAACTATCAATGTTTTACATTTATCTTAATGGAAGGATATCATCTCATAAATAATTTGATAGGAGTAAATTGTAAGTTGATTTGTTTTAAATTGTAGTTATTAATTGAATGGATGTTTCAATAAGCACTTACCTTCAATTGAACTGATGACAGTAACTTATAGTGTATTATGGTAGATATATTAATATTGTGATTTATGCACAAGTAAGGGCATTTTTGAAAAAAGTGTCTTATTGTTAGTGTTACTCTCAAATCTATAAGTAATATGAAATTACTATTTTATATTTTTATATATGTATGGAATTAAATTAATATACCTTAGTAGCAAGTTGTTGACACACTTTATGCTTAAGAATATTAGATAAATTAGGTATATTTCAAAGAGTATATTATATAAGCTAATTTTGTTTTTTGGATTGCTATTCTATGGTCACTATGCATGCAAGGACTAATTCTGCTAGAGTTTGCAATTTTAATTGAAATTGTGAATTGTGAGGGAGTTTCATGCACAATGTAAAATTGAAGAATTACAGAACAAAGGAAGTGAACATTGACCTACAACCACCTTCTTGTCAATGAACAGCCAAATTTATTATTAGCACATATTTAAGTTATAGTATATGCAGAAATATTCTGAAAATTTAAATATGAAATTTTTAAATAAGAAGAAGAAAAAAAAAAGGTGTATGTTAAAATAATTTTATTATTTTTGGGGATTTAATTTTTTAATTTTTATGAAAATTCTTAAAGAATTTAGGACATTTTTCTTTACATTTATTCAAATAATCCTTTTTTAATAGCTGATATGCTTAGATCTGATACCAGAAATAATCCCTAAATTATTAAAAAAAATTTATTTTTATTTATTTTATAGGCTCTTACAAAATTTCTTAAATGTGTTAATTGGAAAATACCCAGTGAAGAAAAACAAGCTTTAGATTTGCTTGCTCGCTGGCAAGCAATGGATGTTCAAGATGCTTTAGAATTATTATCTCCTCAATTCACTCATCCTATCATTAGGAAGTATGCTGTAATGCGCCTGAAACAAGCACCTGATGAAGTTAGTGTAATTCTTTAAAATAATTCTTTTAAAATTATAAATGTGATAATGAAATATTAATTAAAGATTATATTGTTTTGGTTATTCTTTTTATTGGATACAGGGACTTCAAATATTATAAAATATGTTATATAAAATTAAATGGAAATTGAATAAAATATATATATATATATATATATATATATATATATATATATATATATATATATATATATATATATATATATATATATATATATATTGATATTGATATTGATTTAAGCTAATTTAAAATTTCTAAATAGTTTTTCTGTAGAAAAAAAGTTTAGAAGTATTACAATTAATTTCTGCTTCTTTATCATCAAGATTTTTAAATTTGCAAATATTTTCATTGATTCAATTGGCATGGAATTTCATTTATAAAAACATGATAAATTCATCAAATTCTAACTTTTTTAAAGTAGCATTATCATTCCCAAACATCTAAAATTTTTCCTATCCCACTAATAATAGGGGTAGACCACTAAAGAATTGCTATCTTTAATCATAGTTGAATTACTATTTTAATTTACATTTTCCATCTATGAGAGTCATTAATAGTGATTCATTCAGTATTGATAACATTTGTAATAAATTTCACATTCTTATTTTTATTTGAAATAAATGTTGAACATATTTTCAATTAATTTTTATTTCACCTATTTTCAGTATGAAACATTTGCTACATTTTTGTGAATGTGGTGCCCTGAATTTATTAAACACAAATATTCTATATGAATTATTCCAGATTAATATTAACATTCTTCTGTCTAAATTATAGAAAATTAATATTTAAGCAAGAGAGGATTTGTCTGAAAATTTTTTCTCTCTTTTTTAATTTAACAAGTAAAACATTGGGAAAACACAAATTCTAAATAAAGATAAGAGGTTTGAATAAAATATATTAATATTAAAAGCCTTGTTTATGAAATTTTTCATTTATTTATTGCATAGTAATTAGATTATATTTCATTGTATAATGAAATAAAAACATTTCAAAAATGATTAAATGTTTCATAATTCTTAACTTAGTTTTCTGAAGAATTATATTTTTTGTTAATTAATGAGTAAGTTAAGAATTTCATAATTCAATTGGTATGTTAAGAAGATATGATATGTCATGTGAAAATGGAAAAATTTTGCCTTTAAATATTCTATTTTTTATGAGACATATAATTTAAATATATAACAATTTTAAAATGTCCACTAGGATTTGCTGATGTATCTATTACAGTTGGTTCAAGCCTTAAAATATGAGAACTTTGATGAAATCAAGAAAAATTTTGTTAAAATACGAACTCAGTCTATCAATTCAGAAAAACAGAGGTATTGATTTATTAGTTTCATTTAAAATTTGAAATTTTTGTATTTTTGTTGTGAAGAATAACATAATTATGCTGAAATTTAAAGCAGCTTATTTAAATTTTAAGTTTTAATGATAAATTTTTAAAATCCTATGTGTAAGGAAAAACTAGCATGATTATTCTAAATAAATTCTACGATTTTAGTGAATAAAATTAACTGCAAACAATTTAGCTATTATATTTTTGATTTTTTATATTCTACTGCTTGCTAAAATATCCTATTCTGTAGTTCTTAATTTTGTGTCTCAATGATGTTTATCGAGAAAGTGACTTTTCAGTTATACAAATAAACAAAGAAAAATGTTTCATAGTTGAAAAATGTTTTCTCTAATAAATAATAATTTTATTCATTTTTAGGTAATACTAGAAATGCATTTTCAAGTTTCAACCTGGTTATTTTAACTCTTTAGTTCTCATAAAATCTGTATTTATAGAATGTTAGGCAAATTTGTGTTTTATTAGTACCATTTACTTAATATTTAAATTTTTTTTATCATCTCTTTTTTTTAAATATTATTTTATTAGATTTCTTTATTTAAGTTAATTCTAATTTATATTTTGCATCAAATTCTATTTATTTTTCTTTATCTTGACAAATCGATTAAACTTTTTCATAAAAAGCTGCTAAAAATATGAATGAACTTTTATTTTAAATTTATTACCTTTAATTGATATCATGATTGTATGCTTTTCAAATTTTTAGTATATTATAAAGCAAATATATAATAATAAATTTTTAGTATATTATAAATACAAATATTCCAATCCTAAAAATTTCAAAAAGTTAGTTATTCCATTGATTTTTACTACATATTCCATTAATAGAAGTAGTAGTTTTGCTTGTATGTTTTACTACTAATCAAAGAAGTTAATTTTATTTAATCTGTTTACAACTGTTTATTTCACATTTAATAAAATTTCTCTCTGATTACTTCCTATTTGTATGTGTACAACAATGCATGCCAAATTTATATATATATATGCTTATATGTATGTTTTTAAAAAAATATGTGTTTTATTAAATAATAGGTAGTTTTTGATGATAATTTTTTTTAATATTAAAATTACAAGTTTTGTTAACATGAATGGCTATAAACTTTCATATATTAGGGGGACCAGAAAGTATTGTCTTTTCTGCGCATGTTGATATTTAATTGTCATTTGTCAGCTCATTGTATATCTCAGAGGCATACCAAAGTCATTTTAAGGTTATTGTGACTTGTTCTCTTCTAAATAATTAAATATGAAACTTTCTTTTGCAATTTGTAATGAAATGGCTAGCCAAATCGGAGCATACCCAGCATTGTATGCTTTTTGAGTTTTGCAAGAGAAGTAACGCAACAGTTGCAACCAAAAACATTTGTGATGTTTATCCAAGTACATTAGGCATTCATTAATGTCAAAAATGGTTTTTCAAGTTCATATCTAGTAATTTTGATCTTTCTGACTTCTATTGATATGGAAAACCAACAACATTTAACAATGAAATGCTAAGAACAGAAGTAAAAGCAAATCCATCACAAATAATGGTGGAACTGTCATACATTTTTAATCAGGTTTGGTCGATTATCTAGAAACATTTACACTAAATTGGAAAAATAAGCAGAACAGGTGTTTCGGTCTTATAATCTACCTGAAAAGAACATAGCCAACTGATCCATCACATGCTATATATTTTAATTTATTCTGATCCCTACAACATTTTCTCGGTGGTAAAAACTTTTCAAATTTTTATAATGTCCAAAAATGATCTCAAAATATTTTACTCAAAAACCAATTGATTTTTATTGGTCTGAGATTGAAAATTTATGCACTAAATGGCAAAAAGTTATTGATAATGAGGATGATTATATTATAAATTAAAAATGAAGAGAGAGGCTTATTTAGAGCTTCTTCATTTGAATTTAATGTAAGAAAGTGACATTACTTACTGAACACCCTAATACTAAAAAAAAAAATCTTTTTTCTTTTTTTTGATTAGAGTTAATTATTTACCTTATTTTGTTACATTAACAAATATTTTTGGAGACATTTGAACTGTGAAATAATTATTGCTTTTATTAATATTGTGGAATAATAATTTTAGAATCTTGTCAACTAATACAGACTCTGAAAGTAATGAATCATCTTTAGAATCTACCAAATCCATTCCATCTGGAACTCAATCGAATTCAAATTCCTTGGAAGGATCTTTTTCTGCAATAGGAAACTTAGATGTAAGTCAAATATGCCAATATTCTTTTGAGTTTTCACTTTGTAATACAGGCATATTACTTATTTCCAATATTTTTAAGTACGTGGAAGATGAGATTTATATAAATTTATTTTAATTATGATATCAATTGCGATAATAAGATTTAATATTCTAATAATAAATAATATTCAGTTACCAACAAATTTTTTTCTTTGATCTATTGGGTACGTGATGAAATCTGATTATTATATTTCCATAGCTTTGGCTTTAATGAAGACAATCAGAATAGTATAGGGATTGTATCAAATTTTCTGATTTTTAATATTATACTGTAATTAGTATAATGAGATTAAAATGGATAAAAATGGGCAAAAAACAAAAATAATGGCTGAAAGTAGCACTTTCTTAGATGAATATTCATTATATAGTTCTTTAATTAACCAAACCAGTCAACAGAAATCGCATACATATTCAATAAAACAAGCTGTACATTCATAGTATGATTCATGACTATCCTTATATTGCACAAATTTGTAAAGAATGTATTAAACTGTAGAAGAATCTGTAAATATAACTGCAGCTGAAATGTAATAATAAATAACTTTTTATTATATTCTAATATTATATTGTTCTATTATTATATTCCAGTCATATTCTATTTGATTGTAAACAGCGTAAATTCTAAACTATGAAAAACTGATTACTCTTGTCATGGCTCAAAGTAACAAAGTGGGATTCACTAAATCGGCATTAAATAAACAATTATTTTATTCTAATTAATTGAAATTTTGAGGAAAATTCTGTCTTTTTTAATATAAAATTGTTTTTATAAACTCTGAATTTTCAGTTTCTTTCAAAAAATTTATACATATATAATTTGAAATCTATGCATGCAGTCTCTTGAATGCTCTTAAAATTATACAAGATTATAAATCTTTTAGCAGGCACCTTTTTTAAGCATAACATAGTATAAGAAACAATTAAAAATTAACCAGTTTGCTGTTCAAAAACAATTTTTATTTCTCTATATTGATGTTGATAATTAATCAGCTTTTAATTTTTCCAGTGTGATCTTACAACATTTTTAATTGAACGAGCCTGTGAAAATGATACTTTAGCTAATAATTTTTACTGGTGAGTTACTTTACATTTTTTAAATAAATTAATTGTATCTTAAAACTTTTTAAAAACTTTTTTAGTTAATTTTAGACCATATTCATTCTGAATCATTTGTTGTTTTAATATTCAAATATATTATCAACACACATATTTGATTTAAATGTTTTGCTTATTGATGTGTCATGCATATTATGTGTATTTGAGTGAATGAATGAAATAATTTTTTATTTACGTTATGAAATATTTATTGTAGTGTTGTTTCGTATTTTATTGAGGGAATTGAAAATTATAGATTATTTGCTTCATTTAGGTATCTATTTATAGAAGTTGAAGAACCTGAAAACTTAACAGCAAAAGTTTGCAGATATAAAGAAATTTATCAAATTGTGATGAAACGCTTTAGTTTAGCACTACAAAATGTGAGTATATAAAGTTTGTGAAATGTTTTCATGATAATAGAACAGTACTTAAGGAACTTGTATTGTAATTTTTGATTTGATTGTGTAGAAAAATGTACAAAATATTTTTAGTGAAAAATATTTCTTTTTTAAATAATGTAACTGAAATCTATTTTTTAAATTGTAAAATTATCTATTGTTTATTAAAAATTGTCAGAACTTTTGAGCATTGAATCTATAAGTATACTTAAACTCTGAGTTAAGAATAAACAAAGTGCTATTATTTGTATTATGTGAAAACAATTCTATTTGGTTGAATTTTATAGGTTAGTAATATCTTTCTTAGGTTGTATTTTATTTGATTGTTTTATTTATGTACAAAAAGCAAAATCAGAAACATGACAAAACTTTCCTCTGCACTGAACTAATGATATTATATTTTATGAATTCCAAGCTTGAAGCTTCTCTCTGTGGAAATTAACATTTGATTTGTCTTGATCATATTGTATCAATACATCATTATTGACATTTGATTCTTCTCATCTGGATTTACCTTAAAAAAAAATATCACTTGAATGAAATTTCAAAAACATCCTTGTCATGTTTGAGCTGCTACCATATCCTCTCAAATATACCACACAAGTGTATTTGAAATTTTTTCCTTTTTCTTTTCATTAAAAGTTGTATAACTCCTTAAGTGCACTTTTCGTTCAACCATGTTAAATGTTTAACAAATTTGAAATACTGACTAAAATATGAAAAATTGTGAATTAATCATGAACATAATAATCTAACTGTTTAACCTAGTTTCGGTTCGATTAGAATTTTTCATAAAGATCAACGTTTGAAAAGTGCACATGTTCAAAAATGGCTATTAAAATACTGTTTTAATTATTGTAAGTAAAAAAATAAATAAATATCTCATCAAGCTTGGAATAAAGTTCATCATTTTATTGGAATAGATTTGTTGTCTTCCTATTTCATTAAATAAAATTTATCCTAATGATTCATGCTCTTAAATTTTATCGAGAATGTGGAATAAAACTAAACTATCTGAATATTGAGCTGGATTGTTTTCAAAATTTAAATTATATTATGGAATGTAATTGTTGAAAATAGATGGTGAAAAATTGTCTCCAGATTTTGAAGGAGAATTAGCAATCTTTAATGAAAATTCACTGCAAATTAACTATTGCATGAATAATAATGAAATGTGTTCTGGCATTTTATCACAAAGAATATGTACAACTATTTTTAAAAATATCTGATAAATTTAAAATATTTTAAAGGATGATTGACAACTCTTGTTTAGCAAATGTTGCTGCTATATACAAATGTAGACAATTTATTGGAAAAATTTAATGTCTTGGAGCTTTTTAAATGCAAAGTTCTTCTAAGTGATATATTGTTAAATAAACAAGATTGAATGACAAAAAATTTTGGAAATCAGGTTTTTAGCTAATCCACATTGTACTTACACTACTCATCAGTTGCAGAGTCTGCTCATAAAAAATTTCGAATCTGCAAATGTTGTAGTAAGTTTTTTAATTGTTTTTATTTAATAAGAGATTTAAGAAGTCTAAAAAGCTATTACAAAATAGAATTTATTAAAATGTTTATGTAATGATACATCTAAGGACCTCTAAAACATCAAAGAATATTGAAGATATAATTAGGAATGCTCAAAAAAAGCATGAATTTATTTTTTCAAAGAAGTAATGCATAGTGCAATGTTATGCCAATGAGTGTATTTTTTAATGATTAAAATAGCTCTGAATTAAATTACTTGAGAATTACCATAAATTGCAAGTGAAAGAATATTTATTGAAAGGCTAATAATTGTTTATTTAAATCCTGAAATAATTGAATATTCATTTATGTTGACAATGATCAATCAAATTTTTACAGCTAACAAATGCAAGTTTTTTATATGCTGTTTCAAATATATTGCAGATAAAAAAAAAAAAAAAAAAAGCAGAATAATGATGTAATTGAATTAAAAATAATGAAAACAATATCAAATGATCAATATATTTTTCTTAAGAATGAATTTAAGAAATTAAACAATATATGTGTATAGATGCCATGTATTTCAAATATTTCTATAAAATTCAGTGATTTTCTTAGTCAGGCTTAGTAAAAAAAATTAATAAAAATCAGAAGAGTTTGTACACATTAGATGATAATATGTTTCAAAATTATAAATATTTATCATTTATATTTTCATACTATTTATCAGTTTATACAATTAAATCGAAAATAAGTTATTTATAAAAATAATAAACTCTTTTGAACATGTTTTAACAATAGTTATCCATAAATATATATTAATAAAAGTATTTTATGTATACTTTTAAATGTATTTAAATTCATATTATTTAAGATAAATGTTTCATTTATTTTGCATTGTTACTATTTATAATTAAAACTATGATGTCCTTGATTAGTTGATTTCATGTTTGATTCACTAGAAAAATAAAATGTTCATAGCAATATGTATTTGACAAATTAATATTAATGATTGAAAAAATGTGACATTCCTTGAATATTGTATTTGTTTTTTCAAAATCTAAGAAAGACATAAAATAATATATATTTCAAAATTATTAAGTTAAATAAAACATAACAGCATGTTAAAAATGAAACAAAACATGCTGTTTTTAACTATGAAGAGAAAATTCTAGGTGCATTATCTCACCCACTTTTCTCTTTTGATAATATTTTATTGACATTATTAAAATATCAAAATTTTAATTAGGAATTACAAGAATATTAATATTGTTATAAAAAATGTTACCTTTTTTTAATTTGTTTACCAAATTATTTAAAATTTTCATAATGATACTATTAGTATTCCTAATTTGAAATTTTACTAATCTAACTTAAAAATTTTACCTAGGCAAAAAATAGACATGAGAATAAATATTTACAGTTAGTACAATTTGCTCATGCAGTTTGCAAAAGTTTTAGTGATATTAATTTAGAAGTTATATTTTTAAAAAGTAAAGTTTCAGTTTTACATTTTCATCACATCAATAGTATTCTATTTATTTTCATTGAATTGAAGAAAAGAGTCTTCCATTTTCTCTGAATAAGGAATATATCCACAAAAGGTAGGATATTTTTAAAATTTTGATGTTTAAAAAAATCGTTCAAAATGCTCTCGAAAAATAATATATCAAGTATGTTATATTTTAATTTCTTTTAAAGTATTTGATTTTGTTGCAAATTAATAGTTTTCACTTAAAAATAATTTCAGTTATGAATTATAAACCACATTCTTAAACTTTTTTGAATATTAGATTTATAAATAAAAATTTATTTATAAATTACGTTATTTTTCATTAATGAATTCATTGAAGTATTTGTTTCAAAATTTGAAATAGATTTGTAAATTATATATAGACTATTTCCTTTAAGATAATGTAACCAATACTTTTTTCAATAAATAAATAAAAATGAAAACTAATCTAATGTCTGATTTGCTATTATTTAATGTTATAAAAATTTGAACTAAGTAAGATGATATAATTGTGTAATTATAATTTTATGTTTTGATGATTCAAATGAATGCAATCCATTCCATTATGATATTTCTTTAAACTCATGATGCATATTTATTTAAAAAAATATTTTTTTTTGCTCATATTCAGTTTTTGGATGTGTGAAAGCAATAGTGTTTATGCGAGAATGGATTATTTCATATTCATATTGTATGCTCCTATTTTCCATTTAAATATCACTCATAACCATTAATTTCAAATTTATTGTTTTGATTTGCTATGTATCATATTAAAGAATTATATTTTTGTTTTATAGGGAAGTGCTGAACACAAAAGAAGAAGAGATCTTCTTTATAGAGGAAGAGATTTTGTAGAAAAACTGTTGAATCTTTTAAAAACTGTTGCGAGAGAAAGCTTAGGAAGGAAAAAAAAAGTGAGATTAAATATATTATTAACATTTTTACTAATTGAGCATTTTTGTTTTACAGGGTAGAATTGGATACAAAAAAAGGAGAGATTCCTTATATCGAACAAAAGATTTTGTCGAAAAATTAATTAGTCTTTTAAAAGCAGTTGCAAGAGAAAGAATAAAAACTGAAGAAAAAGTGAGATTAAATATTTTGCAAGTAAAAATTCATTTTTTTATGCATGTTACTTTCTTTCCAATTTATGAAGAAATCATTATTGTTTAGTGTTCATTTTCTGGCCTGGTTTTAAGTAAATTGTGATAAAAATATTTTATTTTAATTTAAAGGTTATTCCTTGTTTGCTCTATCAGAAATAAATCTTCAATTAATTGCAGAAATTTGATCTATCATAGTTTAGTGGACAAAAATAAGTAAGATAATAAAGTATGTGTGAAAAGATTTCTTGCAAAAAATTGCAAATAGTAACTTTCATAATACAAGAATTTATTACAATATGTATACAACAGTGAATATAATTTAAATGAATTATGTTTACTTACTATTAATATAACATTTATTTTTACTAATTTGATGTACAATTGCTGTATCACCACACACATTCATATATATATATATATATATATATATATATATATATATATATATATA
>JAPDSC010005525.1:74445-93220 GCA_026290005.1 Latrodectus geometricus
ATATATATATATATATATATATATATATATATATATATATATATATATATATATATATATATAACTGGGATATATAACTGGCTGTATTAATGCTTATATTATCATTTTACTGTTGTGAAGTTACAGTGAATAGATAATAAATTCAATATATTTTAAAATAACTTTTTGTTTTTTCCTTTTTAAAAATTTCTTATGTTTAAGGTTATACAATGATTTCCGTAAAAAAAGTTGGTATCGCTTAAACAAATTTTTTTTTGATAATTATTTATTCCCATATCTTTAAAATAAACATGTGATATCAAAATAACTCAATTCATTATTTTGTAATGCATGTTAAAATGCATATGTTACAAAAGGATGATATGAAGCATAACAATATCAATATTAAATACATATTGTATTTTAAGGGTTGTGTACATTGTAAATAATTTATTCAGTTATGCCATTATTTTTGTCATTGTATTATACTTTAAAAATCTATATGCTATTTTATTTGAATTGTTTATTTGGAATATCACATAAACATGCTTTCCCTGAAATCATATTTGAAATAATTGGTAAATGTACACATTCATAAAAGGATTTTATTTGCATACAAATTTCAATGATAAAAAATAAATTAATAGACTTCCTTGTTATTATTTGAGTGTCTTATTAATTTCAATTGTATTTAAAATACCTATATTAAATTTCAGAATGATTTATTCTGTCATTTATGTTACTCTGATATCCTATCAATTATTTCAGCTGTAAATTTGTGATACAGTTCTTTTGCATATTCCTTGAATGTTCAGAATATTTATATTTATTTCATGTCTTAATCAGTTTAATTATTTTGCCATACTGCAAATAAGTTGATTCAGCTCAACTCATGTTGATTTTTAAAAATATATGGTAGATTTTGTTTGAGTTATACATCTGTTTGACATTCGTGTTTTTTTTAATGTCATCAAATACATGTGCTGATAAATAATAGAATGAAAAATGTTGTTCACCTCTGGAATGATATCTATAATTTAAGCTTAAGTTTAGATAATGTACTTAAATGCTTTATATCATAAATAATTTTTGATATTTTAAAAATAAAATTTATAATTAATAATTTTCATCTGTAACTATGAAATTTATTAAATTTAATAATTCATTATATATTTATCAAATATATTTTTCAGGTTGCTCTTCTTCAGTCACGTCTCTTAGACAAAGACATTTATAACATTGACTTTTTAAATTTTGAACCTTTACCTTTACCACTTGATCCATCTGTGAAAGTTAAAGGGATTGTTTCTGAGAAGATTACACTTTTCAAAAGTGCCCTGATGCCTACACGTTTAACATTCTTAACAGTAGATGACAAGGAATATGTAACTATTTTTAAATTAGGAGATGATCTCAGGCAGGACCAATTGATTTTACAAACTATTTCCTTGATGGATAAAGTAAGTTATTTGAAATATTAACATTACATTTTTATATTAAAAAGTTGTTTTACATAATTGTTTCATATTTTGATAAAACTGAAACTACAGGTGAGTAATGTTGACTATTATTGTATAATAATGACATTATATTTGTTTCATCAGGTTTTAATTTTTTGACTAGCAGAAAAATAATTGTTTATCCATTTATTTCCTAAGCTGCTTATGATCATCTTAAAAATGGGAATTTTTTTCAATGTTTTAATTTACAAAAATATTCCTGTTGTGTTGCTTATCTTCTAAATATCTGCCATATATCAAATCAGCTGTAGAAGGTTGTTGACCGCCAAAAATCCAATAATAGGATTGGATATTATGTCTTCCTTAGAAAGTCTGATGCAAACCAGATTACAATTCAGAGAAACTGGATGGTTTAATGATTTTTTTTACAAATGGGATGAATTTTTCTGCCACTACCAAAGGAAATACACTTAAGGTTGCCATTTGTAAGTGTAGCCTAAGCAATCTGAAATCTATTATCTCATTTGATTTCCAATAAAGTACCAAGGGTGTTCCTGTGTATCAATGGTTTGTAGGAAGAATACTCTATATTAAATTGAGTTTAGATCCTTCATTTGAGGGAAGTTCTTGGTTAGTAAATGAAGAGAAAGTCACTGTTTTATTTTCACTATCTTCTTTGCTCAGTCTATCTGTTACCCTATTACCACAGGTGTTAACATGTTATGAGATCCATTGGAGATTGGTATATATTTTCACTGGTTTCATTGTTTGCAGAAGATTCACCACTAAGATGTTGTAACATACTGTGGCTGTCTGATGAAATCCTTGGTTCCTCAAAATCTCAATCGTAAGACATGTTAGCATCAAGACTTTCTTTAATCACAATTAATTTGCTCCTGAAGACAGTAAGGGTTGAAAGATATTCATTTTTTTTAATTCATCATTTTTAATATTATTTTTGTCATTCTTCCTATTAAAAAGAATTTTCATTAAATGGTGCCTTAAAAATTATTACTCTTATTGGAGACAACTGAGTATTTATAATTGAAATTCAAATTTCCATTTCAACAACAACCAGTGAGATTACAAAACTACACTTCTTGAAGTTAAAATTGTATCAGATATTAGTCAAAATCTTTCTGCTTGTGTGGCAAGAGTGAGATGAGGATATCAGCTTAGGTGTGATTCTGTCACACCTAAGTCCTTGTTGATAGTCAAGTATTCTGAATCCCTTAACTTTAAGGTACAACCTTGGCCTTATCTACACTGCTGTGTATGTATATATATAATGTAAGTATATGTATGTAATAACAATAAATAAAAATTGTTTTTTATAAAAAACATTCATTAAAAAGTATTAATAAAAAAACATCCATAATACTTTTTTATGGATGTTTTTTTTTTAATTTACCATTTGTTCAATTCGAAAATATTAAAAATAATCAATCAAATTTCAGAATTATTGTAAAATTTTTATGTTGTAAATTTTGAAAATATGTCTTGGTATTTCATAATATTTTTTTTTACATAAATGTTAAAAAAATATTTTAATTGTTAAAATATTTAAAAAATGTACTATTTTCAGTATAGAATATAATAAAATTGGCAACTGAATGTTTGTCTTTCTGTTCAACAGTTCATGGATTCAATTATCTCTTTTGAATCCACTAAAAGCTATTAACCCCATTCAAATTAGCCTTCGTTTTTGAAAAGTGATCATAGAACTACTACTAAAGTTAGGTAATTTGAGATATTTGCTGTGAAATTGCTCTATTTAAAATATCACTTTTATTTCATCTTCAAGAGGGGACATAAATTGGAATTATAGTAAAATGTTTTACAGTAATTTTATGTTTTATATGAAAATTATTATTATTATTATTTTTTTTTAAAAAAAGGATAGAAAATAGAGTCTATTCTTTTTTACTATCAAATTAAGAACATATGTATGAGTGCTTTTGCATAAATGCTTAGATATATTTACATTTCTTTCTTTTAAATTATTTCTAATAAAAAGTTTCAAAAAAATTTTTAAACATTTTAATAGAATAATTAATTTTTAAAAAGATATAAATTTTTATATATTTTTAAAAATTATTTATATTAAAATTATAAAAATATTAAATATTTTAGTCAATAATGGGAAATTTCTCAAAAAGTTTATTAATTATATCAAGTCTAGTTTTTGAAATATCTGTTATTCCAAATAATGTATGAATTGTCTAATTGAACATAGCCTATCCTAGACAAAGAAATTAGTTACATTTAATTTAATTTTATTTTAAAATTTTTATTAACCTTGTCTCTTTTAGTTGCTGAGAAAAGAAAATTTAGATTTGAAATTAACGCCATATAGTGTTCTTGCATGTAGTAGTAAGCATGGTAAGAGATACATTTTTTATTATTTAAAATTTTGATGATTATGTGAATAATAAATATGAAAAATCGAGTTATATAATATTATGTTCATAAGCTAAATATTAATCTCATGATTTTATTTCTTTTTATTTTAATCTATTCTTTTTTACTAATAAATTTTATATTTGCTGTAATAACTGAGATAAATTTTTGTTTTTATTTGATTTGGTTGAGACATAAATGTTTTCATTTTTTTTACTAAAACTAACTGAATTATATCTTGAAAAGTATATCTCAATGTTCTAGTGGTAAAATGTTTGTAATTTTTTTTTATTCTGTAGGTTTTCCATTAAAAAAAATTTCATTTATAAATATTTATCCCATAGGAAATGTGTTAACTTATATGTTTTTGTTTAGTTTACTTATTTTTCTAATAAAATTAGGTTTGCTTGTTTTATCTAAATCTTAAAAATTTCTATTAATTGAAAGTTTAAAAAATGATTTAACATTTTAACAGCAGAGTATATATACATACATATACATACACATCATTTGCATAGTATACTAAATTTCAAAAGTACTTTTTTATATTTCAATGATTTAATTTCATAAATGTACTTTGAATTATTATAATAAGTTTTTTATAAATAAAATTTTGAAAAGGAATTGATGATTGTTGAAAAACTAACATTTTAAAGTTACATCAATTGCATTTATTGTTTTTGCAAAGATGAATAAAAGAATTACAAAACTAGTAATAAATATTCGTTTCTTCAAACTTTTAAAATTTTTCACTAATTTGTACAACAATCACATAAATTGAAAACTAATTAAATTTTTGTTTCAAAAATGAAATTAATTTAATTTCAAATTGTTTTCTCTTTATATGTAACTTGCATTCTTTACTCTTAAGATATTCTTATTTTGTGATGCAGCAATTGAAATTTGATACTTAAGGTTATTCTTTAATCACAAATTATAATTTTTAAAGTTTTTCAGAATTACTAATAAGTAATACATTTTTTTTAACCTTGGTAAGGACTAAAATAAATATTGTAATATATTTTAAAAACATTATTTGATTAATTATCAATTGCTTTTTTTGTTTTTGATTTAAAAGTAAATGGTTTGCTTATACTTTTTTTTAATAAAATTTACCACATTATTTTACCTGAAATTACTGTTGATATATTATTTAATCTTAAAATTGGAACTATTTATTATCATATTTTATTAGTATGTGAAAAGTAAAATACCATTCATTATTTATTTTCATATAAAACAAAAGTCAAGAATTTATTTTACTTATAGGATTTGTTCAATATATTGACTCTATATCAATAAATTGTATATTGGAACAATGTGGCAGCGTTCAAAATTATTTGCGTATGCATGCACCTTCAGCTAATGGACCTTTTGGTATATTGCATGAGGTTATGGACACATATGTAAAGTCCTGTGGTGTGTATAATTGTCATTTTATTTTTTTATAAAAATTTTCTTGAATTATATGTGAAATTTGTAACTGCAATAAACTTTATAAAGTTCAGAATAAATGACAGAAAATGGTGTGAAAGCTAAAATTTTTAAGAAAATAATTAATTTAATTTTTTATTTCTAAAATTGTTGTGGTCAACAAAAGTCTGAAATATGTTGATTTTTATAATAAAATTATCAAGTAATAGTGTCAATAAGAAGAAATTGTGGGATATTTATAAAAACTTCATTCAATAATGAAAAAGAAAAAAATGGATTTTCAATATTTAGAAAATTGGAATATTCTATCTATGGGTAATAATCTGTTAGCTAGGAAATTCTGAAATTCATAAACTTTAATATTAGCTTCAGAATAATATTTGTCATCAAATAATTTGAAACTTTTAAAAAGTTATGTTTTTTAAAATAATTTTTTTTTATCAAATTTACAAGAATTGTTCTGAGTGTATATATAAAATAAAGTCAGATGCCAAGGAGATCAGATTATAGCAAAAAAACCTAATTTTCCATAAAATATGAAAATTTCATATTAAAACCGTAAAACCCTATTGAGAACTTTTTAAGAGTGAATGCTTTATATCAAGAGTAATATGTTGTGCATTGTATCATGAAGTTTGTTCTAATAATATGAAGTACTAAAATAAAAAATACATAATAAAAAAATATATAAATTTTTCAAGTGTGAAGTGACAACAATGAGTAAAAATTGATGATTTTGTTAACATCATAATATTTAATAATTACTTTATGAAATCAAACTTTTTATTCTTCTTCTTTTCAAAATGAGATTTATATTTCATTAAAGGTAATTTGAGACAATATAAGGAATTTCAATTTTAATTCAACCATAAGGATTTCTACTCATTTGTCTATTAAACAGTCCAAGATAGTTTATTTCAATTTTGATTTTTTATGTTCAACTTAATATAATAGTGTAATATTAAAGTCAGGATTGTCAAACTTGAATGTTTATTGCAGATATGTAAATGCTTATTAAAGACAATCACTGTCCTCACAACCGCTAGCATAATTGCAATAATCACTTCCAAATTGCTTACATTATTGGTGGGAATGTAGAATAGGATAGTCTAAAAATATTTTCCAAAACGTTTTTGGTTGGACAAGACAATTTTAGCTAAATGATCTGCATGCATGTTATTGTGAATCACTATAATTAAAGATATCCAATCACTGTTGGCCTGTAATATATGCATTTAATTAAAATATTTCGATTCATATGAAATGTTTATATACATACATTTACTTATGAAATAAATTTGTTGTAATAAAAATCTGTTCTAAGAAATTTACAACTTGGTTTCCTTACACCAGGTGTTGACAACCTACTGAAACAGAAGAGCAAAAAGTTAAAATTTACAAAATCCCCCAGTTTTTGAAGAACCACTGAAAATTTTCATTTTAGTATTGTAGTATTTGCTTAAATATACTTATTTTTTGATTTACAATAAATTGCTTTAAATACAGAAAAATATTTATTTTTACAGAAATACAAATATAGATAATTGCATCAATGGGAGCATTGGTTTCGCATGCATTTTGAAAGTTTTGTTAGATCTGGCTTATAACTTGTTGTTTTAAGTTTCAAGCACAACTGTTGGTTTTTATTTGTTAGTTGACTTCTAACTTTACTTTTTATTATATTCATGCAAGAGTACGCTTGCTCGAACAAATTTTTCAATCCTCACTCCATATGCCAAACTATTTTAGGCTGGGTTGCCATTTCCTTGCAATTTTAGATTTAGTATCATTGTGGTATCTACCATGAAATTGAATTTTTACAGGCATTTGTCTTCTTCAAATTTGATATGGTCATTTCTTTTTCATTAAGGAATATTTTTATTTCACTCAAACATATAGCAAAACATTGGAATGTGTTATCTCTGGGAACTCATCATGCTTTATTATGCATAAGTAAGTCAGAAAACTGGCAATCTATTTCATCCAGGAAATCTTTAAACTGGCAGGTGTTTAATGCTTTTGCCAAAATGCTGTTAATAATTAATAAGAAGCTCATGACCTCAACTATTTTGGCCAGAAATATTTGGGCATAAAGTGCTTCTTGATGAATTATGCAGTAAAATGTTGGAATTTCATGGTTTATTTTTTCTGAAGAATTGATGTTACACCCCTATGTATTCCTATCATATTTTGACTCCACGAGCTGCTGATTTTATTTATATCAATTCTATTGTCTCTCATGCATTTTTTGCAGCATTTGGTGTATCTTCTTCCACCAGTTTGCCCTGTGAGCATTACCAATTCTAGAAGTTCTTTTGGATCTTAAGACAACATAGACCTTACCAAAAGGGCAACTTATAAGGTGTCTTTTATGTTTCAAGACTCATCTTTAACACGTGATATGGAATAATCTAGTTGAATTGTCTTCCACTTGCATACGTGTTACATTTGAAGACATTTTACAAGTTATATCTTGGGCTGTTTTAGCTGATAATCTTTGATTTTTCATGATTTCTGCTTTGTTTTTAAAACCAAAAAACAACTTTTCAACACATATAAAATAAGCTTTGGCATACTCACACACCCTCTGTGAATGGTTTTCCTCTTTGCAATTTCTAATGATACTGGAAAGCTTGCTAGATTTACATTATTAAAAGATTATATGCAATTACTTAGTATAGAACTTCACTCATCTTTTTTTGAGGTCTTCAGCAGCTTTTTTATCCTGCATCACTTGCGAATATTTATCAACAAGCTGTGTATGTTTTGTATCAAGTGTCTCTAAAGTTGACTTGACTTCTTACTATGTTTGAGTTTTTCATAGAAAGTGAAACAATTCAAACTGAATCAGTGTTACATATGAATGTGTTCCATTCAATCATGAATAAATTCTCGTTTTTCTTCTTTAGTTCTTTTTTAGCAGATACCATGAACAGACAGAACTGAAAAAAAAATTTTTTTTTTTTTTTTTTTTTTTAAATTTTTGCTTAGGTATCTATAATAAAAGTCTTTTATTTCTTCATTTATATGGCCCTCAGATGCTTAATCCAATTCTGTTATTCATTTTATCATATTATACAAACATGTATTTTTGAAAAGATAAACGTTTTTAAATCATATTTATTCTTAAAACAACTAGTGAATAGATGTGCAAATACCACAAGTGATTAAATTAATACTTATGAAACATAACATTGACCACCCTATCTGAAGATCACTAATTGTCAAGGATGTCTTGAGACTAGATGTGTTGTCTAGATTCCCAATGATAGCTGTTTTAGTGAAATGGAAATGAAAGGCAAATGGCTGAAAGATAACATCTCTATGACAAAACAATAGTTCATATTCATCTCGTTATGGTCATGTTTAGCATGATAGTTTGTATTTAACAATTATATAAATAGAAGCCATTGAGAAATTAAGTATTTAAAAATTTATCTTCTCATTTGATAGTAAATTATTAATATTTTGTACAGAATTATAAAGCCAAAATTTTATATCAAAAGAGCCGCATGCAGCTTGCAAGCCACAGGTTGATGACCCTTGCCCTATAAAGGCTGATAATTATTTTTGAAAAAAATTATTTATTTCTTAAAAAACTTAATGTGATTGTCTTCATGCATGATTAAAAATGTTCAGAAGAAATATGTTTTGGAAAACTTACTATGTTGCATCTGGAGTACTTTCACTTCTATGATGAATTTTACAAGCTTATTATATGCATTAAAATTAAAATTTAATTTCCTCTCTGCCCATCTGTATAAAATATTTCTAATTGTTCCAGTAGGTAAAATAATTGGTTTTTCTTCTAAGAGATAGTGGTACATAGGAAACAGTAATATGCTTATGCAGAGATAAAATATTGTTGAAATTTAATTGTACCACAACTTCACATTTCAGAAAGTATTCACTAGTAATTATGAAATTCATGTTAATATTTCATATAATTAGAATACCTAATTATGTATTCAAAATAAATTCAAGCTTATTCATTTGATTCATATAAATCAATATTGTTTATTTGAGAGACATTGGGTTCTATGCAATAACTTATAACAAAAAACAACTTACTTTTTTTTTTCAAAATACAACATAAAAATGTGCAACATAGAATTATTTTCGATGTTTCAGACTATATAATATTTCAAATACATTTTTACTCTGATAAAAATTAAAGTAAATGTATCAAAAAATGTTAAATATAATTTTTGTGAAGAAAAAAAAAGCATTTTAAATGTGAAAAAATATTATTTTTATTAATAAATCTAATAATACTTTATCAATAAATCAATATAAATTGATTTACTGTATAAAACATTTTATTTTTAGTTTGATTTTCTTTTCTTGAAACAGAACATTAGAAAAATGTGTGTATTAAATATATATACATATACGTTCAGTGATTTTATTTTAAATTAATTGCAACTATTACTTAATAATTTTTATTCATTTACAATTAATATGTATTTATGTTCTAGATATGCCCAATTCTTTGTACAATATTCTATTATGTTCGTTCAACAACTGTAAACTCAAAATTATTTTTCTTTTATTATTGTTGTGATGATTTTATTAGAACAAGATGATGATTTTATTGGGTGAAAGTTAACACAAAATAAAAGAAATTGTTTTTTTTTTACATTTTAGCTTTTTTTATTATATCATGTGTAAAATTTTAAAAAATATTTAAAACAATAATTTAAAAAATATATTCTGATAGAAGTTAATTTTTTTTAATATTTTTATTTAATCACTTCTACAAATATATGTGGTATATAATTTGAGGAATATAAATTTTAATGCACAATAATATAGAGACAGATTTGTATTTATATAAGTAAGTTTTAAATTGAAACTTTTAATAAATATATGTCTATATGAAAAAAGTGATTGAAAGAATGTAGTAATAACTAGCCAGATTTAAAGAAAAATAAATTATCTTCTAAGTTAATGCAGATTTTGATCTATTAAATTTCAAAAATTGCTATCTTATATTTATATTTGTATGCTTTATATTACAGCTGGATATTGCATTATAACATATCTACTTGGTGTTGGTGATAGGCATCTGGACAATCTTCTTTTGACAAAAACTGGTAATATTTAATTTTAGTATAATGTAATCAATTTGTGATATATAAAAATTTCAATTCTTAGTTCTTATTAATACTGAATAAATTGCTATATTACTGCATATGTAATTTTAAACTAAACAATACTGGTAATATTCAACTTGAGTGATATTTTTTATTTGCCTATATTATTTTGCGTTCTATTAGAAGAAATATTGGAGGGGTGGTGGTGTTAGTAATATCTGTTTTAATTTTATACACTTTGCCTATAGTGAGAAGTGAATTCATAGAAAAAGGAAAATTTTGAATTCAACTTTTTTAATTTTAATTATGAATTTGAATTTTTATTATATAAATATCTGCATAAATTAACAACTTTATTAGATTCTTACTAATCTTTTTCTAAAAATAAATGTATGTCTCATATTTGTATTGTATTGATTTAAAACCAAGTTGTGTTTTCATGATATGAGTGGTTTGCATTCACTTGAAGGATCTGCACAGTTAATATAGATTGTATAAAATGACAGAAAAAATTGGAATATTTTTAAAATTTTTGTTTTTTATTATCTGGAGATAAGGAGTTTAAGAAATGTACACTTATATTGCTTCTTCCAATATTTATATGTTTATTTAGAAGAAGAATGAAAAAACTGATCAGTCCAAGAAAAAATACTGATTGGAGATTTACACAAAAATCCACCAAGTTGGTTATTGTATAGCTGCTAATGGAGTTATAAATAATAATCAATAGTTATGAATTTTATAAACTAATGCCTTATAGTATATTCATTCTTATCACTCTCCACAATTTAATATATTCTGCTGCTTGATGCAGTTGCTGATAAATCTGCTTTGAAATTAAAAATAAAATAAAATAAAATAAAATTTAAAAAAAAAAAAACTATTTTTTGGATATTTTCATTTGTTTTCACTTACTGTATGAGTTTCTATTGATGAAAATGTGTGGTTGATCCCTTGTTAAGAATAATGAAAAACAAATTAATTTTTCACTCAGAAGAATTTTATTAATAATGCTTGATTTATAGAGTAGTATAATATAAGATTTTTCTTCTCAGGTTGTTTTTTAAGCAAGAATGTTATCATTAGCTCTTGTCTCAAATCATTGACAGATCAGTTTCTGTTATGAGATGATACATTGGAAAGATTGAATTGATTAAGCTTAAATTCACTATTATTTTGAATAACTAATAGCTCTTCTTCACATTGATACAAAATTTAAATTTACTGAGATTTTTTATTAAAACAAATGATATTGTTTCAGTTGTTGGGTATCTTACAGTTGGTCTATGCTTGTTAAGATTAGAAATTGGTATAAATTTCATCCTGATAGTTGCAAAACAAAAAGAAAATATTTTTTCAATTTAAAAATAACCAATAATATGTATGATAAAATGATAAACTTTCAGCATTAAACTTGCTATAGTTTAAAATTTTCATCATAAAAACATGGAATAATTAATATTTTTTCACAACTTTTCTAGAAATTGATTTTATGAAACAATTTTATAAAGTAAATATTGAGGATTTACATTTCAGTTGTTCTTGTTGTGTGCCAGCTAGGCTGGCAATATAGGGTGCGCTGCTCCACTTTTCCAACTGAACCATATTTGGTGTGGAGTCCGACTTCCTCAGTACACACATGCCATAGGTACCCGTTAATAGGGTAGGCAACCATTCACACACAAAGAAAGGACAAAGACAAGAAAGAGAGAGAGAGAGAAAGTACATCCATGCCCGAGCCAGGATTCGAACCCAGGTCCCACCCATCTGTAGTCAGGTACGCTAACCACTAGACAGGTTGGGCGGCTTCATTTCAGTTGAAATATGGTTTTTGTAATTATTAAATATTATCAATTATAATAATCAGAAGTGTGTTTTAACATAATTGATTTTTAAAAGTACAGGGTGGCGCAGAGAAATGGGAAATTTTGAAATAACCATAATAAACCAACAAATATTCTACAAAACATTTTAATGTTGAAAATGTGTTAGTCAAGAGTGGAAAAATACATTTTAAAAATCACATCTGTTAAGTGTTGTCCATTGCACCTAACACATTCGTTCAATCGATTTTGAAGACTAAGCATTGTGCGACGCAATGTGTACTCTGGGGTGTTGGCGATGTGTTCTTCGATCTGAGTCTTGAGGTCAATAAGATTTCTTGGCCTAGTCTGGTAAACAACGCTCTTTAGATGTCCCCATAGAAAGAAGTCGCATACTGAGAGGTCTGGAGACCGAGGAGGCCAAGTGACATTAGCGTTCCTTGAAATTATGCGCTCCCCAAACAAACGTCTCAATGCAGCCATTGACAGATTGGCAGTGTGTGAGGTGGCTCCATCCTGTTGAAACCAGGTTTGCTGAATTTCAATATCTGGAAAAGCATGAAGCCGTAGAGCAAAAAATGTCTCCAGGATATGAACGTAACGTTGAGAAGTGACCGTTACAGTGGAACCATTTTCATCCTCAAAAAAGTACGGTCCAATCACCCCACGACCAGACACTGCACACCATACAGTAACTTTGGGGCTGTGTAACGGACGTTGGTGAAGTTCCGCGGGATTTTGTTGAGCCCAGTAACGCATGTTCTGCTTATTGACATGTTCATTTAAATGAAAGTGGGCCTCATCAGACATCCAAAGATTTTCAAGGAAGTTTGCGTCTTCATTGAT
The DNA here is from genome assembly GCA_026290005.1 of Latrodectus geometricus. NCBI lineage: Eukaryota > Metazoa > Arthropoda > Arachnida > Araneae > Theridiidae > Latrodectus > Latrodectus geometricus. Next base: position 87,484 of record JAPDSC010005525.1, read on the forward strand.
TTTAGTCAGTAACTGTTGACAAAAAGCTAAGCGTAACTCACCGTCATTGGGTTTTAGAGCTTGAACAATCTGAAGCTTGTAAGGATGAAAGTGCAGGCTGTGCAATATTCTTTGCACGCTCCGACGATTAAATTGTAATGATGAGGCAATTTTTCGTACAGAACGACTCGGACTCCTTTCCACTGCGACTCGCAACGTTATCAACGTTTTCTGGGATTCGAACACTCACTACACGCCCAGGAGGTTTCTTCTTTAAGGCCGAACCAGTCTCTTCAACTCGGCCGCGGGGAGGAATATCATAATGGCACCGGAACTGTCGTTGTGCAGCTGTTGCACTGTCGCCATTTTTGTTGTACGCTTTCACGGCGACTGCACGCTCCGCTGATCCATCTCAACTGAATGTCCGTTACTACTTGACGTCATGACACCTGCCTCCCATTCTTACGAGACTTACAGGTGTACCAACGGCAACTTCAAAATTTCCCGTTTCTCTGCGCCACCCTGTATATATCTAAAAAGCAAAATGATTACAATTTAATTTTAATTAAAATATAAGGAATTAATAAATAGAATTCAAATTTGTATAAAATCAAATAATATCTCTTTGACAGGTAAATTATTTCATATTGATTTTGGCTACATATTGGGAAGAGATCCCAAACCTTTTCCTCCACCAATGAAATTGAGTAAGGAAATGGTTGAAGCTATGGGAGGTATGAATTCAGAACCTTATCAAGAGTTTCGCAAACAGTGTTATACATCTTTTCTTCACTTACGGAGGTACGTACGTGTTTCTACTCTCTTTTTATAATATCTTTTCATAATTGTATGAAAATAGATAACGCTGTAAGTTTGGAAACTAAGAAAAAATTTTTTGTTTCTTACATATATATATATCCATATGTTTATTCCTTTTATAAAATACATTATTCCTTTTTCCTGATAGGCATGTTAATTTGATATTAAATTTGTTTTCTTTGATGGTGGATGCAAGTGTTCCAGATATAGCCCTTGAACCTGACAAAACTGTCAAGAAGGTGATTTTTAATATCTGTATTTAATTAAACAAATTTTCATTTGATTCATTAAACAATATAAATGATTATAATAAACATTAATGTTAATTTCAGAAGGAAATGATGTACATATTTCAGGCAATTTTAGATTTACTATTATAAGGAAAAATCACGTTTTCTATTTAGAATCAATTTTCTATTTAGTTGTCTACAGAAATATTCACTTGAATTTTTCACATTTTTACCTGAAATTTTATTTATAATTGAATGTTTTGTTTTGTATTTTAAGCTTTATTTTTATTTATAATCATTTTTAAAATTGTTCACATTAAAAATATATCACATAAAAGTTTGTTTCTTATAATACATACAAATAATTTTTATAAAAGTGCCAACTTTTTAATTGAAATTATAGTAATAAAGCTGATCCATTACATTTTTATCTAAAAATTGAAGTCATTTATGCAAAATCATCACATTTTTTTTATTTTATGAAAAATCTCCACATTTAACAATTATTTTGCACTGTAACTTTATCAAAGACTTATTTTTACTAAGATATCAATATTTCTCTAGGTTCAAGATAAGTTTCGTTTAGATTTGTCAGATGAGGAAGCAGTTCATTATATCCAAAGTATTATTGATGAGAGTGCATCAGCTGTAATGCCTCAAGTAGTTGAACAAATACACAGGTTTGCTCAAGTAAGTTCCAAGTTTCTGTAGAATTTAACTAAAAATATATAAAACAATATCAAATTAAAATGTACCATTTGATATTTATTAAAAATTTTACCTATAAATATGTAAATTTGTCTATTTATTAAAATTGTAGTATTGTATATCATAATTTTCCTTTAAAAATAATATATTTTTATATAAATAAATGATTTGTATTTCTTAAATCATTTTTAATTTCAGTTTATTATTTAATATTTTACTAATTAATCACTGATTAAGAGACATTGGATTTAAAAAATTAGCAGATTTTGCATAAAAGTTAAATCTGAAATCAGTAATTGTGACATCTTATAAATTTAGTATTTTTTAGATTAGACAATTTATTAAACATCTTAATAATTAATTAGAGTAAATAAATCTCTTTTTAATGTAGTTTGTTATTTGATGCCACGTGTTAATTTAATGTTTAATTTTCTATTTTTTAACTTTTTTCTCACACATGCTTTTATAAAATTATGAATTTAATGTATTTCTTTAAAAGAAATTTGACAAATAAAATAAATCAAGTTGATTAAAATTTTAAAATGACAAGCTTCTTTTCTTTATAATACAGTTTATTACACAAAATAAAATTAAATTTGTTTCTTTTTAAAAATTTCTTTTAAAGAGAAACAAATTAAATAAATTTAAACTACTTGTTCTAAGAATCAATTAAAAAACTCTTATTTGAGTATTTGAAATTCCTCTGAAGATTAACCCTTAAAAATCTTAGAAAATTTGTAAATTGCTTTATTTCAATATCAATATTTTAAAATTGATTGTGATTTATGTGATGTTTCTGTTATTGTCCTTAATTTTTTCCAAAATTCTTTTTAACTCAAATAAAATGTTAAAAGAAAAATTGGTATTCCAAAGTAATCAATTTTTTAATTTAAAGTAAATTTAAGAATATTTTTTCATTAAACTTTTAAAATAGTACAACAAAGAAATACTGTTTCATTAATGTTAAACAATGATTAAAATCCATTAATTTTGCTTTATAAATGGCTTATTTGAATAAGTAAAATATAGCATTAGCTACATTATTTTAAACTTGTTTTATTGATGTTATTGAAAATATTCATTTTATTATATTTTTTAAGTTTAAGCATTAGAACCATTTGAAACTTTCTCCACCATTTTGTTCAAACTGTAAATAATACTCTACTTTATTATTTTCCTAATAAAAAATAGATTAAATTTGTAATTTTCTAAATAAGAACTTATTTTAAGTGAAAACAGTGATTCCCAACTTGTGGCATAAATACTTTAGAGGAAGGTTATGAATAAGTGGAGGACATTTAAAACAATATTGGTAATTGATAAATTATAAACCTGTGATTTACAAAAAGAGTATTTATTGAAAAAACAAAAGTAATGATGCATAATCGCAACAAGTGAATGATTATTATGTACTGCCAATAGTAGGAAATATTTTTCTTAGGGAAAAATTAGAAGTCTTCAGTTAAAAGATTACTCATTATTATTGGAAAAAAAAAGTTGGGAATCACTAATTTAAAACGAAAAATGTAATGAACTCTCTTCTTTTGTAGTATTGGAGAAGATAAAGCAATATAAAGAATTACCTATCTCTTGAGTGCCATGTATAAAAATCAAGATTATTCATAATTTCATATATGTACAAAATAATGTAAAAATTATGCCAGATGTATTTTCTTAAATAAATTTTCATTTATTCTTATATTCTGTCATAACTATCTTAAGCAATAAATTTAGTATTTTATAAAAGCATTTTTGCATATTTAATAATATACAAAAAATTATCTTTAAAATTGATTAAATTATTAGTATTGACTCTTCACATTTTAAGAAACAAAGTACACTTTTCCTCAAAATTTTTTCAATTTCTTTTAGATTAGATGTTATAAATCTTCCTGATGTGGTCAAATGTTTTATTAAAAAAAAAATCATCATTATATGCAAGATATGTTATTATATAGAGTACTAGCTACTGATTAGTTAATAGTGATTCATATTAGTTCAGTTAAAAATAAATTTTAACCATTTCAAGTAATATATAAAATATTTTTAAATTTACTTTTTCTATATACAGATCATAGTTTCAATTTTTGGTTATATTAATAACATTCCAATCATGATGACTAACAGGGTAGGCAGAATTTTAAACAAAATTCACATTAATATGATTTATTCACTAAATTTAGCTGTGATGTTGCTGATATGTTTTAGTTTTGAGTTAGGAATAACTAAAAATTTTATTGAAATTATTTTCCACCTGGATAAATAAACCAACCCATTTATAATATCTGAAATATGGTATAGCTGTGTTCAGTATTAAGACAATTTTATTCAATCATGCATCTATGATAACTTCCTATATACGTGAGTGTTTTAGAAAGGCATTAGTCATTCTTTGATCATAGAAAATATTATTGAAGATCTTTTGCTAAAATGTTGAGACATAATAATGATGAATAAAAAAATTCATTAATATTTATTAATCACATTTATAAATCAATGATACCAGAATAAAAATATTTTTCCTTTGATATATGTTGCAATAATCTATTAAACTTATGTAATCTGATTATAATTTCTTTAATTTTGATAAAGATTTTTAAAAAACCAAAATAAATTATTTTACATCAATCAATTTTCTAATATAATGAACAATTAAAGTAAGCAAATAAATTATTTTATTACATAATAGTTTATAATATCATATAAAAAATACATATACATATGTACAATTAAGTATAAAATATATGGAAAAATATTGCAATTTCAAATTATCCATCAACCCCTTTTCCTAATCCAGTCCATCGATCTGGTATCCAAAGAAAGTAACTGTCCATTGCTTCACAGAACCTCATTTTGTATAATTCAGGCGATACAACTGTTGGCATCTTCCCATGACCTCCAAGAATACCAGATGATTTTATCAGCATTTCAACTTTCTTGTCCCAAGTAAATGTGCGAATATAATCTACAAAACAATACCATAATATTGAAATTATTTTTTTTAATCTCTTAAAAAAAACAATGATCTAAATTTATAAAATATACTATGGAAAGAAAGTTTTTATTGTTTTAAGCTTCCTAATATTTACAAATATTGATAAATATAGATATATAATTTATCTTTTTGTGCTTTTAAATCCCAAATGTATATATTCAACATGAATCATATATTAAAGTAAATTATTTGTATTTAAAGTTTCTTAAATTAAAAAAATTGTTCACAGAATTCAAATTTTAAAATATGTGCACTCGCAAAAAAACTGAAAAGAGCTGTGAAATATAGCATGCTGATATGATGTGTTATGTAAATGAGTCATATTTTAATTCAAACTGCTAATAATGAAATTCTTAATATTTGAATATGGTTAATAATGAATTATTTTTTACTACTTTTGGAAACATTGGATTTAAAGAAAGTTTTAAATACATAATTAATAGTGCTACAAAAATTTCCAATAATGAAAATAGCACCAGAGAAATAGTTTGGTTGAAGTAATATGTGATAATACAGTCTAAGCAATCTTTGATCACAGAAAATGTAATAAACAACTCTGTGGTTTCAACTGACAACTGCAAAAGAGGATCAATTAATTCTCTTATTTCTAGTCTTGACATTTGTTAGAAAAATAACTATTAACTCTAAAATGCTCCTCTGAATTGGTGTTGATCTTAGACAAGTTGGATGTCTCTACTTAGAATAATGAAATTTTCAGTAGTCAATCATTTCTCACATTTACATTTAAATATATGTACAGAAAGACATGTTAGCAATCCAATCAAACATCCTGATACTGTTTGGTATATTACAATGTAATAGTACGAGTCTGGGGAATATTCCAATTGGATAACTGGTCATCTTCGATCATGATACAAAGTAGACAGTTTAAAAATACTCTAATGGCATTTTATATCTGATTGTATTGCAAAGATAAAATTTATAAAATCTCACACATGTGCAATTTATCTTCAAGAAAATGCTACATAAAGTTAACTAACTGTTG
>JAPDSC010005525.1:100488-143895 GCA_026290005.1 Latrodectus geometricus
GATATAAACTTAATATTGAAAACCAGTTATTAAATTTTCAGCAAAAACATTTGGGATTTCAATAATAAAAATATATAAATTGAATAATATCAAACTTAATAAATAAATCGATAAGATATTTGATTTTATGCCTTTTTTACAAAACTATTATTAAACCAGATATTAATTAAATAAAATTGAAACTTACCAAAAGTATCTTCACTTCCAAAATAATTATCAGATTTTGTTGAATTATCATTCTGAATTTTGGATATTTGTCTATGTTTTAGTAAAGGACTAGATGTCAAACTATCTTTCTGTGAAACATTCAAAGTATTTAAATTAAGCTTCAATTCTTGCAATTTTTGTTCATAATCTTCTGTGGCTAAAGCATATGCTATTATAGAACTTGGTTCCTCTTCATGTACCACAACAGGTAACTTAAAACATAACAGAAAGTTATATTATTCACTTTGTATTATTTAAAAATGAGCAATATAAACCATATTAATCAACTGCACATTGAAAATTATAAACTAGATGCAAATAAATATAAATGGTCATTTTATAACCATGAATGAATTTTCAATGAAAAATATAATATTTAGTGAAAGCAATAAGAACACAATAAAGCATTTTGAATAACTTTACATTCATAAACCAAGATATTCTACAATTACCATTAAAGATGCAGCAAGTTTGAAATAAATCATTTGAACAAAATATGTTCTGAAGTACAAGCAATGAATACATTTTTCAATTATAAAAACTCCTTAACAGATGCCATAATTGAATTAATATTTTCAATACATAATCTTTCTTCTACAGAAATTTCACTTATTCATAACAAAAGTTAACATAAACTAATAAATGGTTTTCATATATTTACTTTCAAATAATTTTTGTACATATAACTAATGCATAAAAACAAGATACTTTTAATGATAAAAGTTTGATGATATTAATATGCAAGCACATCTATTATATATAAAATAAACACAATCTGTACCAAATTTTAAAATTTTATGTATTTGTTGATTTTGAGGCTCAGAATAGCAAATTTTTAGCTAACATTAATGATTCATTAAATTGTTCATGGACATTAATGGTCCATTAAATGTTCTAAGAAGAGCTTGATGTGTCTGTGAGATTATCTTTTAGATTAATTCTCATTATAAAAGACTAAAATATGTGAAACATACTTGATTGCTTTTGAAATGATTTTCATACTCTGAAAGACTTATATATTGAATTGTAGTAGCCTAAAACTATTTGGATAATTTTTTTTAAATTTTATTTTCATGTATTTGTGATTATACGTTAAGTAGTTTTGAAAATAAAACTTTTTAAAAAACAGTAATTTATCTGTTTGCCATGAATATTCTTCATTAAATATTCTTACTTAATATTACAAATTCATGATCACATTTATAAATGAAGTTGCAATTACAAATTATATTGACAATAACTGTTATTATTAACTACTTGTAATTTCTTATAATAATATACCTTCTAAATAATAGACTAATTTTTATTGTAAAAATACCTTAAACAAATTTTTACAAATTAACCCCAGATAAAAAAAAAAAAAAAAAATTAGATGATAGATGGATACATTTTACAATCAGTCTGAAGTTTAATAAACAGAGTATATGATATTTAATGCAGTTTTTTCGCAAAATTTCTTGTAAAACTAAGTTCTACCAATTTAACTTAAGTTGGCAATAAGAGAAGTTTAATGATTTCATAAAAAATTTTAAAGAATTAACACAATTTCAATTAATTAACAATAAAAAGAATTTAATATTGAACATCATAAAAATGACAAATGTACATTCAATAAAAAATTGAAAACTACAAAGAATCAATTCAGAAAAAATTCATTATGAACATTTTTATTTTCTTACAGATAAGTTTGAATATAAAATGTACATATGTTACATTATAATAAAAGTTTTACTTATAAACTATAATTTTCCTATTATATAGTAAATTTTCAGACAAATAATACAGAATGTATTGATAAAATATACAGTGAAATGTTTTAAAAAGTTTCTAGTAAAAAAAAAAAAAAAAAAAAAAAAAAACTTTTAAAACATATTTTTTTAGAAAACTTAATTATTTATTCTATAAATCATTACAAATTTAGAAGCAGATATTCAATACTTACTTCAAAAGGAAATAAAAATATTTACAAATAAATTTTCAAATTTAAGCATTTTGTGTTATTTGGTTAAAAATTGTGTCTGAAAACAGCTGGCTAAAGGAATCCATAAACTTGCATTATTAAGAGGTTTAAATTTAATTTCTTGAATATATATTACTACTTTTACTAAGTTAACATAATTTTTATAAGTAATGTAATTAATATTTCTTGATTAAATATTATTTTTTAAAAGCTGAAAATATTAGAGATTACAATAATACTAATATTAAATTTTTCCTTTTAAGAATGTTCACTAGCTAGAGAACTAATCTATATAATTATATACTCTTAAAAATCACTTATTGACACTTCATTTAAAACTAATCAACTGAAATTAAAAATATTCAACAACAGAATTAGTGAAACCATAAAATACAAATTTTCAATAAATGCAGATTTTTCATAAGCAACTATAAATTAAAACAGGATCTAAAACAAAATTGGTGCATTTTATTTATTTATTTAATAGAAATTATCATTCCTTAACATAATTCCATAAATTTTGGTTTTAAGCAAAACATTAAATTCAATAGTTTTAAAACCTATTAGAAAAATTGATGTTATAAGCAAGCTTATAATATGAATTGTAATCAAGCTATGGTTGTTGAATAAAAGTGTGTATGTAAAAGTGTTGTTGAGTAAAAGTATAAGTACTTAGTGTCAGATATTAAATTTTCAAATTAACAAAAAGTAAAATAATGAAACATTTAAAAAAGGAATTTTTTTTTAAATAATGCAAAACAAATAAAATCTGAATAAAGTACTCTATAAGAAAAAACACAAATTCAGAAGTATGTACTGGAGAAATAACAAGAACTTAGAATAAAAAAAACAATAGTTTAACTTAGAATATTGAATATATTTAAATAAATATTCAAATAAATTTCAAATATAGTTTCATATTCCAAAATTTATTTAATTCAAAATAAATTTCTTTTTAAAATTCTAATTACTATCTATTATGCATATAAAGATATCTCCATAAATTTTGAAGACCTTTCTGAAAAGACCGGTGATATTTTATTTACTTACAATCACCGAATTGAAAGTTTAATTGAAAAATATTTGTCATTGAAATGTTTTGTAAAAATCAGGAAAAATTTTAATGCTGCAAATTATTTTTAAATTTTAGAATCTAATTTCTACTAAAGTGAAATACAGATAAATTGGACAAAATAAGAAAACATGAAATTGAGTTCTGCCAACATATCCATTTAAATACTTTGATGCCCTTGAACCCATAGATAAATTACCTCAATTTTACTTATTAAAAAAAATCCTTTAAAAATAATTAAAATTCGCCAAATAACATTAGTTTCACTTTAAAAATCCAATCATATTTAAATATTTCAGCATTTAAATTATGGAAGTAAGTGGCAAAAAATTACAATTTAAGAAACTTTCAAAATGTGCATAATTAGTTTTGTTTAAAATTTTCTCTCAAGCTTAAACAATTGCAATATATATTTTTTAAAAAAATTTTAGAAAGCTAAAAAAATCAAGTATTATATGAATCAAATAACAATTTTTTTCTTCATTTTTTGAATTAATGTTAAGAATATTTATAAATTAAAATTCATAATGATTTTCTTTTTTCCATAAAGAAATAAATAGAAGCTGGTAAATTTTATAAACAAAAAACATTAACTAATATCATTTATGAAACTACTCCTATTTATTAATTCCAATATAAAATAAAATGATTCGTCTTTCATAATTGTAAAAAAACATTTTCTAAAAGTATAAAATCTGGCTAATAGGAGTAATTTACTGTGGAATGATATTTATCCAATGTTTTGTTGATTACACATTTACAATAATTGCAAAACAGCATTAAACATAAATAATGATAAAAAAAAATTAAATTAAAAATATACCTTTAAATTCATTGGCAGAAGCAAATGTTCCAATGCAGAGAATGGACTTTCTATAGGAGTAAACATAGAATTGGATAAGAATTGTGACAGCATATTTTTAACACTTCGTTCCTTTTTCTCAGTTTTTCCACTATCTAATGAAACTACAAACATATGAAAAATTAAATAACATTACTTTAAGGTTTTAATTAGTATATTTTCAATCTACTTTTTAATACCTTGCTTTTCTGGAGTATATTTAGAATTTTGAGTAGTTGATGAATTTGTGTTCTCATTTTCTGATTTTGTGCGACTTAACTGTAATCGTGGAGCTGTAATTACAGGAGCTTCTTCTTCTTCAATTTTATCTGTAATTAAAATAAAATCAATCAAAAGAAATTATATTTAACTACAAATAAATTTGCTATGAAAGCTCTTAGCTTAGAAAAATGATGTGGCTTATTCTGTAATCATAATAACAGATGAAACTGTAGTCAGTAAAAACCTAAAGTTTTTAAACATTTATCAGCTTGTCTAGTTAATAGATGATTTGATTTTGTTAACTTGTCAGATTGTGTGCGCTTAACAATTAAAAAAACCCCACAAATTTCCCATACAAATATTTAGAGATTTTAACAGAAAGCCATACGACGTTTGAGAATATTGTTCTTGCCATGAGATCATCTCTGTGATGACATTAAAATAAAAAAAAAAAACTTTTCATGAAGATGACCAAAAATAATTTAATATGCATTTTTGATTATTTTAGTTTAAATTAACCAAAATCGCTGAATAATAAAAAATTATTATATGAATATAAGACTAAATGAACAAAAATGTAAAAAATCATTAAAAGCAAAATATTCACAGTAAGATATCAAAAATCTAAAGATGTTACTGATTACAGTAATTCTAACTGGGTTCATAAATAATTCACATTCATAAGTAGTAAAATTTTACAATAATCCATTTGCCTAACAAAATTTTTACTTGACATTTTAATTCCATATTTAACAATCACTAGCGTTATATTTGCTCTTATATACATCCATTGTCCAAATAAAAACATATAAATACACAAAAGTTATTTTTGAAATGTTTACTAACATAGAAATTTAATTGGTTGATAAGAAAAGACAAATATTTTCAGCCTTAGTGCGATCTTCTTTTTTCTCAAACCCCCCCCCCTGAAAAAAAAAAAAAAAAAAAAAAAAAAAAAAACAGAAGAATTTTTCTTACAGAGAATCTATTTTGAAATCTTACAAAAAAATTTCCTAGATCGATAAATATGTTATAACATTTACTAACTAAAGTCTTTCAAGAAAATGATTTATTCTTTTGTCTAAAGTTAAGACAATAAATATATGAAAATATTATTCTTGACTCATTGTAATGAAGAAAAAATTAAAAGTTCTTTATGACAATTATTGAGTTTTTCTAAACAAAAACATTTTAAAACACATGCTCTATTTTACTACTAAAATAAAATCTTAAACTATAAAGGCTGCATAATTTGGAAAACTTTTAAAAAGTGAACTTGCATTGTTTATTTCAATAATCAGAAATGGAACTTTAATCAATAAACACACGAAAACAAATAACCAATAGCTGATATTGTCTTGCATCAATGAAAACCATTAATTTTTATGATATAAGTACATGCAAATAAAAGAATAGAAAAATTAAAAAAAATTGAACTTATAAACAAAAATTAAAAATAAGTTTAAATTTTTTATCAGTGGCCTTCATTAAAATTGACACAATTCTATATCATTATTTGATATATTGTTGATTGTGGAATATGACCTTTATACCTTGTACTAAGCTGAAATATGTAATTAACAACAAATTTAAAATAATAAATTTGCTACATAGTATAAATTATTTAAATGACAACATAATGCTTAGAATCTTCAGTGAATTAAATAAACAGTGTGATATTATTCCATAGTCCAATTTGTAAAGTATTGAAATTTTCTGATGTGTAACATAAATATGATTGCTGCCATTGCTATTTAACAAAACCATTATAAATATTTCTCATAAATAATCCATCCATCATAAGTAAACAAAAAAATTATTTAGTAATAATGATTTTATACTTGTCAGTAAACGAAGAGTTGGCATGCAGTATTTATCACTCATTTAAAATGATGTTCAGAAAGTATTGATTTAGTTAAGCATTGACAATTCAATTAGGTAATAATTTTTGTTTACAGCTAAAGATACATAACTCACATAATGGAGTATGATATTTAGAAATATAATAAATAAATAAATTGTAATTATGTAAAATGTTCAAGAACTAATCTACATGAAAAGTCAACGAAAATTAATACTCTAATTTAAAGCCAAAAGAAAATTTAATATCTTGATAAACAGTAACTACAATGAAAGATATATGAACATGAGATCAAAATAAATGTTCAACCTCTAATTTAATTTTACTTTTTTCATAAAAATTGAGAATATAAGTTATTAATTTTGATTCATTCACTTTTGATTGCATCTGCTAAACTTATATATGAATGAAAAGCAATTCATTGAAATAGATTTATGAAACTGTCATTACATTTTCTCTTTATAAATCAAAATGGTTCAAGTTATGTAGTCCCTAATATATTTAATTGCACATTTTTAAGATAATTCAGAAATTTTGAAATATATATGTATATACAATTTATATTTATATTACTGTAACTTAGTTTTAAAATTTATTACAAGTATAATTATATTTTATCACATTATAATTATAATATCACAATTATGATCACATTTTAAAAATTTATTATTGTTTACTCATTTTCCTTTATTTTACATTTACATAAATTACAATAATGAAATAAGGGATACTTAATTTTATCTTACTTTTATGACTCATTTACTCTATTTTAATCTTATCTCATCAAAAAGTTGAAACTTCGGTGAAATTTTACAGTCAATTACATTTTTCAATGTTAGGAAATAGAAATTGAGTATAGTCACCTTTTAAAATGACATAAGTATCATAATCTTCAAGTGCAGAATTTAATCCAGCACAGATACCAAGAGTACCATTATAAGTAAAACTAGTGTCATAACTTGAAAGACGCCGTGCTCCTAAATTATAAACATGTTAATAAAAATTTAAATAAATTTCATTTTCAAAATAATTCAAATATTAATAGAAACATACTTTGATAATTTTCTAAATACATTTAATTTTCAAATTTGTAAGAAAATACCAATGAATAATAACCTTATTAATCTGAACAATATACAAATTAAATTCAGTAATATTTATTAAATTTCCCAGAAGATTATAAATTATACAAATGTTAGAGATGATAATCACCAAAAATATTTTTAACATTTAATTTTATTGAAATTTATTTTTTTTTTAAAAGAAATTATATTAACCTAAAACAATAATTTACACATATAAAATGTGATTTTAGAAGAGAGAGTCAGATGTATTAGTAATAATCACATGTTAAATTTTCAAAACATGTTTAGTGAAGTTTTAGCAACAGAACAGAGAATCTGTTACCATTGATTTGTAATCATGTTGATGTAAGAAAAGCTTTCAAATATCCTGTAAAAGCAAAAAGATTATTATGAAATTCAAAGACATTTTATATAAAAATTGTCTCGATAATAAAAAGGAAGAGATAAAAATTATTGATGCATTTTCAATATTAATATGACAATTTCTGAAGAAATGAGAAACTTAAATCACTTGTACACTGTTTGTTTGGCTTATGTTGTTAAAACTAACCTTCATAAGCCAAAAAACTGCACTATGATGACGAAAAATAATTTTTACAAATAAAAAATAACTATGAACAAATCACTGGTTTTGAGAAATGGAATCGTTGCAGGATTATAAAAGATCATAGAAATGACTGGTGTATTAATGTGTTTTGAATTGATAAATCCCATTTCATGATCATTCAAAGATCATAAAACTTATTTCATTCATTCAAAGATCATTAAACATTTCCAGAATTTATTTGATTCAAAACCCAAGAATTCATGAGGAAATCTCTTAAAGTAGAGAAGATTTATTACATAATATATGATCAGATTCATTTTTAAGGAAGAAGCCAGATTCTGAATTCCAAATTATAGATAAGAGTCAGGTATTCTAATAATTTAAAAAACTATATTATCTTCATATTAGCTGATAAATACTTATTGATTTTACAGAGATTATATGCCAACTAAAATTACTAAATGTGTAAAAAAGCTCTCATTATGGCCATTTGATATGAGAAAAATATTCACAGGTGTTCGAAGATAGCTATATTAGTAAAAAAGATTATGAAACTTGGTTAATAAAACATTAATCCATATGTTAAACAACTTATCCAATAGTAATGGATAAAAATGAAAACAAAATGGCAGTCCAGAAATAAAATGGAATATTAAGTAAGTTCAATAATGCATGGGAAATTCAACTCTCTTAAAGTGATTGAAAATTCCAATAGTATTCTTTGAAGAGCTATAAGAATTGATTTGACTGATACACAATTCAGCATTATCGTACAGATTAAATTTGGGGAAAAAATGCAACCCTACTGAAAATTAAAGAAAAAAATAAATAAAGATTGCGATTGATTAATCAATGTTGTTAATTGATAAAGCACATTTTATACTCCATGGTTTTCCAGTTTTTATAACTACAGAATCCCTGCCACCAAAAACGTAAAAATTATTAAGGAAGTTTTTCAATATTTATCAAGGAAGTCACTAAATTATGAGAATTTAATGCATAATTTGTGATTAGATTCACTTGTTTAAAAATAACAAGATTTTGAATTTTTTAGTGTTTAATGCCAACAAGTTCAAAAACTAAATCATCTCAATCTTACACCAATTATAGTTTTTGTACAGATAAGCACAGCATCTTGTATTAATAAAAACGTTAAAAAAAAATTCATGCTCGTCATTTACGAAAAATAACTTGATAAGATTTATTTTTATCAGTCTGGCTCCAAAGATATGCCATATGATTATTTATTGTGGAGTTGCTTAAAAGCACACTTCAATTACAATCATTCAACTATATATACAATAATCCATAATTTCAACAAATATGCAAAACAATATTTGCAATTTTTTCTTTAGTTCACTAATATGGTTGATGAATGACGTTTGTCATTTTGAACATTAGATATAAAAAAAATCAACTTTGCAGATTGATTAAATGTAATATACTATCTTTCTTATTACCAAATAAAAGGCAGTCAATTATTTTTTAATTCACTTTTGAACTTTTTTAAAATTTCAGTTTATTTCAATACATTTGAACACTCCATATACATTATTTTATGGTCTATTAACTTTCCAAATTTAACTAATTGCAGATCATAATATATTTTGATTCTTCATGTGAAATTAAAATTAGATCTAATTAAATACAATACTTATCAGCTTAAAATCTGAAAATATAAATGATAAATATTTTTAATTTATAACATATATTTAATTAGTTAAGAGCTCTTATCAAGTAAAAAATAATTATTTACAATTTATTTATATAAAGTATAAATTGAAATATAGTAATTTTACTCACTTTGGAAAAGCATATTATTGAAATGCTTAGAATGAAAAACTAGTAAATCAGGTTCACTATCAGCTCTTTCATTCTTAAATCGAACAGTTTTTGTAGGTTCTTGTGCATATTCATTTAAATTCCCACATGAATAAGAACGAGAATCAGAGGTTAACTTTTTTAACTCCCCTTTGCCAAACATTTCACCAATTTTTTTTATATTTTCTGATTCTATTTTTGAAAATGTAGCAAGAACAGTGCTGATTTTTTTCATATCAATCTCCCTAACATCACCCCCACTCAATACTGTAGAATTGAGAACATCTTCTTCCATTGAATAATCACTGCTTTTCACAATTGATCCATCCTAAAAAAAACCAAAAGAAACCATAAAGCTTGATGTATAAGTATGTTTTCCTTATTAAAAGAATATGCATTAAGTATAATATGCTAAGATTTATCCACAGTAATATATATCAGTATAAAAATATAAGCAATTTTAATCTTAATTGAATTTTACAAATTAATTTTTTAAATCCAAAATTTTTTTAAACATTAATAGCACTTTTAAGAAAACTTTCAAGAAATTTAAGCATTAATTTTATATTAAAGCCTTAATTTAAGATTATATTTTACTATAATTATATTTTTATATATTATATTTTAACATAAACAAATTTGTTTACTTTTCACTCAACAGTTACTGTGCACACAATGATTAAATCAATCTGATTTAGACAAGTTTAAAGTGAATTGAAATGATATATTTTTAGTCAAGTCAAATAGATAAAATAAAATCTTAACAATTTTTATTTATTTTTAAAATTTCAATATTATAATATGCTAAACAATATTATATAATACATACAGTGCAAAAACCTGTAGTGCATTATACTTAAACATGTAAAAGCTGCTTAGAATTAAATATAAGAATGTGGCATATTTTAATTCTAAAGAAGATGATTGAAATTGTTTATATTTTTTTAAAATTTAATTGATTCCACTTTAATTAAAGAGCTAATCATAAATTTTTTCAAATGGTAATATACAAAATCTTTTAAAATAATTTTAAAACACTCTTATATTACAATAATCATTAAGTTATAATTAAACCAGGTACACCTTGATTTCCTTGACGTGACTGGGATGAAAACAAATAAAAGTTGATCACCAAGTTACAATCACTCGCACTTAATTTGTGGTTTCCATATCTCAGCAATTGTTCATAATATGAAATCAAATGGATTGTCTTTTTACGATTTTTGCCACATGAATTCCGCAAGATAAGACTCTAGATGGTAACGAGCCATGCCTCTTTGCTTTTTGTTTTGCTACTTGACTGAGCCCCACAATGTTTCCCCATTTTTAGTGTGAACACCCGTTATGGGATCAACAAAATTAAAAATATGATTCACAGTTAAATAGCTGTAATCAGACTTTATAAGCTAGTCTGTTTTGTAGGTTCGCCCACAATCCAAATAAATTGGTGACTCTTTCACTATATAGTCTACAAGTATTGATATTAACGTACTTGCTTCTCGATTGGGAACATGAACAAAAAGTACTCACCAGTATCATGGAATAACCTGCCGAATATCCATTGTTGAGGAAGTATTCTTCCAGATTTGAATTTTCGGCATATGAACAATCTCTTGTCAATTTCAACTATTTTTCTAGTATCACCAATTCGTCCTTTTAGTTTTCAAAGTGTTCCAGTCAATGGTAATATTTTTGACAAATATTTATATGTTTTTCGCACCACTTGATAGATATTTATTCCTGAGCCCAGCAGTACATGAAATAGATAAATGTTAAGAATGGTATCTGGAACCATTAAACCAAGTACTGGATCGAGTTCTCATTTTTTTGTTGACAGCTTTTCACATTGCATCTCCACACACTTTCATTTACATATAGTTTCATTTTGTGTCCATTTATGCATATTCTATTGTGAGGGAATGCATCGTTTTCCTGAAAAAACGAAATGGTACTTTCCTTACTCCTAGGTATAGTAAAAATTGTTGACAATTTTTTATAAGGTTTAAATTGAAAAAAATTACTACCATTTCACCAGGTTCAAATGCAAACCAAAAGTAAAGTCCATACAGTTGCTCCTCAGTTTTGGTTGCTCTTTTACATAATTTGGCAATTTATCCCAGTCACTCTGGAAATCAAGTACTTTAAATAATAATATAAAATCATAATTAACATCAACATTCTTAACATTATACTTTTAATTAAGAATGATGTTAATAAAAAGCTCATATAAAATTTCTAACAAAACAACACCTGATTTTAAAAGTTTTAAATCATTCATAAAATTATTCAAATTTTGCAACATAAATATTCAAATAGGTAGCCTGGGTTTTTTTTACCTACATGGGAAGCAAATGTTTATTGGTATTTGGAGCACCCTGGTTTACTACAACGTGTACAAGCTGGTTTCTGCAGAAGTCGATGGACAAACACAAAATTTGCCCATTTTTTTCAGACTGTGAAAGACACTCTTGATGTTAGAAATGTTTAAAAGGCTGTATATATGGATTTTAAATCAGCAAAGAATTCAGTCCAGAGGGAGAAACATTTTTTTAAACTTATAGACCTCAGCATTGAAGACAAAATTTTTGCTCTTTCATTGGCCTGTAGAGTTTGCATTGGAAACAAGGTATATAAGACCTACTTGTTACAGATGACTCCCTCAGGGATCAGCTCTAACTGTATTCTTTTTAATATTTAAATTAACTTAAATGTTGCTCTTATCTCTATGGAAAGAATTCCTTGTTTATTGTTTGTTGATGATTTGGTCATCTGAACACCATTGCAAAAGAAGAGAGCAAAGACTGTAACATAAGAAACCCTTAATGCTTAACTTAAAATAACAGAAAATTTGTACAATATCAATAATATAGTTGTAAATCTTGATAAGATTGCTGTTCAAACTTTTTCTGTTACTCATATCAAATTAGAACTAGTCATTTTTTAAACTACCACTTAATTACACCTCACAAGTCTTAGGGTTTTACTTATCTTAGGGTTGTACTCGATAATAAGATGAGTTGGAATTACCACACTGATTATATTTCATAATGATTTAGTAGAAGATTGTCCCTCCTAAATGTATTGCTGGTTGAATTTGAAGATGAGCTAGTTCAACCTTAAATAATAGCTATAAAACTTTTATTCTGTCTGTCCTTATATACTGCCGCGAACCACCGATTACTATTTTCAAGAATTCTTTGAAAAAGTTAGAGACTTTACAGAATCAGGCACTTCAGATAAGTTCATGTCGATTGATCTAATACTACTTTTGACAGAAAATAAATCTTATGTAGCCCTGATAAGTGAAAAATCAGTTATTTTATGTGAAAAGGAAATAAAAATTGATGATATTTTCTGGAAGTACTATAAACCACAATCCAAAAATGTAAAGCATAAAATGGGTTTATTCAGAATGTTCAGGAATAGTGTCATATTTTTAAACAATATTGAAATAAATACCATCTTTAAGGCGATATAAAGGACTGTTTGGAAGCTCATTTATTTTATATAAGTGTACTACCAAGCTCAACCTGCCCATTTTGCAATGATAGAATCATAAGCAGAGATCACTAAGGATGGCGTAAAGCAATTTCAAACATCTCAGAAACTAAGTGCTATTGGGTCGCTTGACTGCACATGGGGCTATGGCATTTTCCTTTTTCTTCTTTTTTTTACTGTCACAACTTTTTATATTGCCTTTTGACTATTCATATTATCATGAACTATGTTATTACAAATAAAAAAAAACAGAGTTAGTAATAAGAAAGTGTAGTTTGGGAATCTGATGTGCAAACAGCAGTGAAAAATAAGTGCAACCAAATAAAAACAGATGCCTTTGTGTAGAGAAGCCTAATAACCAGCATCTAGCAATGACTGCATCTAGGCATTTCAGTATCTACAACTAATTTTGCTTTTGAGAAGACTTATTTAATAGTAGACCATATTCACATGTCATAATAGGGAGCACTCTGAAAAGTTCCAACACTTAACCAAATAGATATGCCTACAGAAGTCAATTTGTATTTTTATTTGCTCAACAGTGACTGGGATTAAAGCTAAGACTTATAGCTCCAAAGAGTGCTGTCTCACCACAAACCCAATGATTTATAATTTTTTATTTTTATTCAAGTAACAAGAAGAAGAAAATTTGCACATGACTTCTCTTCTTCACACCATATCAGGCCTTACTAACATTTTTAATATATACTTACAAACAATCTACTGACTTTGTTTATTGCATAACAACACACACACACACACATAAATTTTTATATCAATATATATTTTGATTTAATACATAAAATGCATTTGTTTCAAATAATACCTCTGACAATTTACTGGATTGCTGTGAAAGTTTTGCTTGAACTTTTTGCTCTTTTTTTCTAGCAGAAATAAATTCTTGTATCCTGCAATAAGGTATAGTAACATAAGTTTTTGAAATATATTTATGAAATATCATATGTATCTGTAAGCAATAAATTATCCATGACACCGGTTTTTATAATTATATTACTCCCAGTAAAATTTTCAATTACAAATAAAGACAATGGATTTAAAATATTTATAAAACATTTGTTAACACAAAAAAAAAAAAAAATAAATAAATAAAAAATTTACAAAACCTAAAAAAAATAAACAAAATCAAAATTGTTTACAGGTTGAAAATTAATAAGCATTAATAGTTTTTAAAATAAGAAAAAGTATTTCAAAAATAGCTAATGAGTGACATTTTATACATAAAAAAAAGAAGAGATATACAAATAACAAAAACAATGTTACTAAATACAGGATAACTATTGTTGAATCATCATGTTTCCCAGTATGTAGCCCTGAGTTGGGCTCTACCAATTAGAAAGCAGCTGAGTGGAAAACTTTAATTTAGAAGCAGGGAATAAGCAGAAGACTCCCAAATACGTGGCCTGCCACCCCCAGAGGTATCATTTCACATGGAGAACATTGCGACCATGACATATTTAACACAGCCCAGCCACCATTAGTGAACATGATGGAGTTTTGGTTGGGTAGAATTCGAGATCACTACCTTCTGATAACTAGAATGAATGCCTTCACCAACCAGGTCACAGCAACCCTTAATAACAATAATAAGGCAAAGTGACTGCCAACCTCCCATGCATTTTGATTCCCTGGACCAGATTCTTTACTAATGTTTCCATTTCTGCTACAATGCACAGTGAATGTACCTTAAACTCGGTCATCCTGACCTTCCATACACAATAGTTTTTTCAAATCGCTAAACAAGATTCATGGAGCCTGACATTGTTAAAGGCCTTTTTCTCTCTTCTCATAAGTCAAAATTTATATAGTGCAACACTGACTTATTCCAATGTTCTTGTACGACAACTTCACCAATAAAACATTATATTTCTTACTCAGCATCCTTGTTCATTTACATAAGATTCAAAAGAGATGTAGTTCAAGATCAAGAGAATAAATATTTACAATCGCTTGTCTTATTTACAAGGTGTCCACATCAACAGCATCTGTCAGCTGCTTCTTTCTTTAAAAAAATTCAGAGACATCTATTAATGCTTAACCTGCAAACAGATTTTTATTTTGCTCATTTTTTAAGGTTTTCAGAATTTTTAAAGTTTTTACAAATTTTTTGTCCATTTCATATTATAGAGGAGTTAGAAATTATTATAGAGGGAAACTTTGTATTACAGAGGGAAAAAAATTTAAAAAAACATTCCTAAAATCAAATTTTTACAGTTGTTAAAAATGGCTTTATCAATCAAAATTAAAAAGTCTAACTTTAAAATGTAAGCTAGACTTGTTTGTATTAATTAAATTAAGAAAGAAATGTGACTAGTTCTATTCCCAGAATAATAAAATATGATTAAAACATTTGACTATATAATTAATATTAAATTACAAATTCAACAAACAATATAAGCAAATACCGTATTTTCCTGTATATAATCCGTAAATTATCTGTTCGGAATTTTGAGTTGCATATTATACACCATGGCGGATTATCTGATAAAAAATATTTTCCAACAGAAAAACTTACATTAAAAAGTTTGAAAATGCCGTTTTATGCTTTGTGAAATAGGTAACAGAGGGTATTGAAAGACTTAACAATTTAGTATACATATTGTAGTTTTGTCCATTTACATTCAAATTTGTTCTTGAACGTGATTGGAAATTCGTTCTAGAATGGAACAAATTTGATTCATCACAAAACTTATTCTGGAATGGTACGAAATCAATTGTTCGGAAATCGTTCTAAAAAGAACTTCTATATAAATCAAAGCCTTACTTAAAATTGAAATATAAGCAAGATGAAGTGCAGAGCAAAATAATTTAAAAAATAATTATTGTTTTTAATGTTTTATCTCTAATTGTATTAAATTTATTTAAATAAAAGACTAATGCATAGCAAATCACTTTTAAATATAACAATGTATAGTCTAATAATATTTTTTTCTGAATTACACTATAACTTACTTAATATATAATCTTATTTAAAAATTAATTTTCATTCAATGCAAATAACAACATAAATAACATAATAAAAAAGACCTTGTATTCCAGGTCTGCACCACATTGGCTATATGACTCTTCAATAAAATTAATTGGTCTTCAATACTCCACATCCACTGGCATACTTCTAAAAGATTAAAACGAATTAATTTTAAAATAAATCTATTTTTCAACTCATAGTTTCCAGGAAAAAAAGCATTGGAGAACAAAAAGAACTTTTCCAGTGAGTGTCAGTAAGAATCAAGAAAAATAGTGAGGCAACATTGCTTTATATACCAACAAGTTGGCTGCTCTTTTCCTCTAATTTTAGAGTTAATTTGTATTTTAATATGATTGAAACAGATAATTAAAAATTTGTAAAAATTAAATGTTTATTAAATATTAGTCCAGATCAGAAGTTTTTTTTTTTAAATTTATTTATTTATTTATTTTTATTTATTTATTTTTAATTACGCTCGTATGTGCGCGCACACACATGTATCAACCATGTAATTATGATATATATTTATAACTTAAATTTGATGGTTAAAAAATGCTATATTTAAAACAAGACCCAAATCGGAGATGCAGTGCTACAACTGTCAGAGATTCAACCATATATCTGAAATATATCACATCAGAGCCAGAGACTGTCCAGCGGGAAAAATTGAACAACCAAATTGTTGTAACTGTGAAGGAATGCACCCAGGAAATTACAGGGGATGCAACACATTCCCCAAACCGAAAATCACAGTTAGGAAAGTTTCCAAAAAATCAACTCCATCAAATGCAATCCGACGTGGATTGTCATGCACACAAGTTACCACTCCTTCCCCTCACTCCGCTCCTTCTTCCAAATCAATTCAATTAGATGATCTTCCTTCCAGAAGTGAATTTCGAGATTTATTGGCTTTAATGAACATTATTAAAGAGATTTTTAAAGGCATTCCAGTTTGAGAGCTTATCGATGAGTTAAAAGAAATTACATCCTCCAATAGATAAGCTATTTAAACTTACTTCCTACTTCCAAGATCTTAAATAAATTAATGAATCTTAATTCCTACTTTATAATATTTAAACTTATGAAATAATGTTTTAATTTCATAGTCTGATTTCAATCATTAATTAATTTTTCATTGTTTTCATTCTTAAAATATAAAAACTTATTAGCCACACCCTTAAGTATTTTTTAACCAATCATATGTCAGTTTATAACAGCTATAGTTCACCAGCTCCTAACATCTTCCAGAAGAGGGTGAGAGTCCTTCGGACCAAGATACTTTGAAGAACAGGCGCAGCCAGCCGAAATTTAAAACAATAATTAAAAGATATTATATTTTGAATGTCCGAGCTAATAAAAATGGCAAAAGTTCTGACATTATTTATGTGCTTAATCAGAAATATATAGAATCTTTATCTCCCAGGCATTAAGGGCTTTGCTTTTTAGAGCTCTGTTTGTTAATATTTTAAAAAAAAGCAATAAATTTTTTTCTCACATTAAAATTTTCTTTAATTTTTTAAAAATTTTAATTTAGTAATTTAATTTAAAATTTTTAAATTTTAGTAAATTCTAAGAAATCAAAAATATTTTTTTTAATATCTTGAATCTATAAAGCATTGCCACAAAAAGTTTCAAAAAATGAGATTCAAAACAAAATTTAAAAGTGAGAATGAGTTTCCATTTTGGAGTTTAATTTTCATGAAATTCTCAAACCCAAATAATCAAAATTTAGAGCATCCACATATAGCAAAAATAACAAATTTTTCTTAAATATGTAATCAAACAATGAAAAAATTGCTTATTTAACCATGCCTTAAATGTTTTTAATTATAACATAATTATTTTTTTTAAAAAAAAGAAGGAACTAGTTTACAACAAAAGATACTATATTCTCAAATTCACATGAAGAACTGTCAAATAGCTATTATGTTTATATATATATATAATAATTATAATAATAATAATATATATATATATATATATATATATATATAAACCAGTGATTAAAATCCCAACTTATAAATTTTAAAAATATTTATTGAAATTAGATTTTTGGTATAAATATACTTTTCAGAAGAGAAATAGTCAGAATTTATTACATTTGAAGCACTAAACTACAAATGAATAAGCATAAATTAATTTTTATACTGAATCTACAGCTAAAAATAATGTAATGAATGTATAAGTAAATGATAAAAATGTAATAAAAGTTTCAAAATATTTTATAATTATTATATTTTTTCTGTATGTGTCTATCAACGGAAAAAAATTTCCTGTTTTTTTTATTTTGATTGTGTAATCACTGGTGAACATATCGTATTTGTTTTTTTACACTATATTTTCATCCATGAAGAGATTTTACATGGGTTTTGCAAATGCAGGTTGATAATTCAATCTTAAGACATATCTTGATATAACTATGCAAATTAAATGTTCTTTATATTTTATTATGGAGACTGAAAAATTGCACAAAAATAAATATTTATATATAACTCAAGTTACTTATTTATTTAGTAAAAAAATAACAGTAAATATGTTATAAACAAAAAATTAATGTTTCTCTTATTTTGATGAACTAATTTAGAACATATTAAAAAAATAATATGTGATTGGGTACTAAATTAATCATATTTTTTTCTTATTTTATATGACAAAAGCAAGTTTTTTGCAAAGTCTTCATTTGTAATTTAATTATCTGTAATCTTCTTTACAATTTAAAGTAAGAACATAAAATTAAAAATAGTTTCAAGAATAAGCTTATAATCTGGCAAAGGCATAAAAAATTAAAATAATAAAATCCTTAAAAAGATAGTCATAAAAATAACATTTTAATATAAATTTTCTCAAAACATTTATTTCACAAATGAGATTAACTTAATTAGTTTAGTGCATATTATTTCCATAGTAAAATTATCTATTAAATAAAAAAAATTAGGAAAATAACTCACAAAAATTTTAATAAGTTAAAGAGTTTTCTTTTTTGAATGCATTCGCACTTAATTTAAATTAATTTACCTTTTTGAGATTCTATATCTTCACTAGAATTCAGTTGCATACTCTCTATTGTGGGTGAGGTTAATCGTATTTGAATGTCTTCTATTTTTTCTCGAAACGGAAGAGATTCCAGCTATAATGAAAATAAGAGAGACATGTTAATGTAATTTCTCAGTGTGCAATTTTAACATAATGTTTGTTCTATAAAAAGAAATATTTTTATTAAAACTTAATTTCAATTTCTTTATAAAACTGTCTTTTACATAAAATATTAAAGCTGTAATATAATTCAGAATTACAATTCAATGTTTTCAATAATAATGTATTCTTTAGATATCTACACCTTTAATATGTTAATCATATCATCAACAAAATCCACTGAATTAGTCCCATGGTATTCTGTAAGCAGGGCATGTAAGAGTGTGTGAAGATCACTGTTTATTCCATGTCCTCTAAAATAAAAAGCAAACCTTTCTTAATTCATTTCTAAAACTAATGTATGATTTCATAAAAATAAAAATTTAAATATAAATTCAAAAATATATTTTTTAATGGAAGAAAATACAATTAAAAAAAATATTAGAAATTAAAAATAAATAATTCTAAGAAATTAGAAATATATTTCTCATAACAATAATTAAAATGTAGATTTCAATTATGATAATTGAATTATTATTCATTAAGAAAATGTGGTATATCTTTAAATAACATATTTACAATATTGCACTGATGATTAAATTATTGAAATAACAAATTATGAAATATTTAACTAAGGGATGAAATTTAAATACATTTATTAATTTTGCATATCAGTGTGTGTTGATGGCTGATTAAAATTTCCATTAATTCTTAACATGTTCATTATATAAAATTCCTCAGATGTTTTTTTATATAAAATGTCCCCATAATTGGGGATTTTTTTGTGTTTTACTATTTTTTAGTCATTGATAAAAAATATATCTCTTCATACAAGGAAACACTGTTCAAAAATAGTTTCTTACATTAAGAATTTTGTATAAAAAATTTTATATCAGTAATAGAAACATATACAAAAATTTTATCCAAGTGTTTTATAAAATTTAGCTGCAACTTTTTATAATACACCTCAAATGTTATTCTTACACATTTTTTACAACACAATCTATTTTCATATATGTGTAATCAAAACATTCAAGAAGTAGTGCTTAATAAATCATATTTTCTATTCTTCATTAGTGAATATGTCTTTTGATTTTATTAACATCATTTGATTTTATTTACATTAAAAGTATAAGCAATATGGACTCCTTAATTTATTTTAAGCAATTGAAAATTCATGCCTATAATAGGAAAGTTTATTTTATTTATCATGTGCATATGGTAAATTAGAACTAAAAAATATAATTAAATAAACCAGACACAAATATTTTACTAAAAAAATTATTATTTACTTAAAAATTTTTCAAAGTATTTTCTGACTTTATAGATCAGTCTTCAACAATACTCTTTACTGAAATGTTATTAATAGCTTACTTATAAAACTTGTATGGAAATGACATTCTTAAAAAGTTTCAAATTTTTAAAGTTTGATTGTGGAGCTGAATTATATTTCTCCCTCTAGTTCTGTTACAGGCAAAATTTGTGTTAAATAATTACATATCTATGACGATAATGTAATAATACTTTGAAACACAGAAAACTGCCATACTTACTTCACAGATATTATTTTCAGTTGTTCCACAAGCTGATTAATTGGTGTGGCTTTGTCAAATACATTTATTACAAAAGCAGGAAATATGACCTCCCAAATCAAAACTGGAGTGTATCTGAAATATTTGAAAAAGTTAAGTTTCATTTAATGATTTAAACAAAACTTAAAAAAGCAAAATATTTCCTTTACAAATTTCTTTAATTTTCTGGAGAATAAAATTTTTTAAAAACAACATAAGGTTTTCAAAAAAGAAAATATTTTTTGAATTTCATAATTAAGTATCAATTTATTATACTTATTCAGTTGCAACAAAATTGTATTTAATTAATTTGTTAATTCAAATGTAGCAATATTATACAAAATTTAAAAATCATCAATTTTTTAGATAACATAAAAATTTTCAAATAATGGAATAAACCAAATCATATCTAAATACCAATTATGTACATACTTATAATAAATTTTATTTACATAAATTAGTAATTGTCATTCCATAAATTTTAGTAGAAAGATGAAAACATTTCGTAGAAATTGAATAAATAAATCTTACTAACAGTCAACATTAAATATTTCACTGAAGATCTTACAATATATCCTTAAACTTTATTAAAATACTTAAAAAGTATATATGAACTATATAAATGAAAAGTAAGGATCTTAGTTATAAAATGAGGAAAATTATCATCTAATTTTGAAACTAAACAACGTACATGGGGTTCGAAGGGAACAAGGAATAAGACAACATAAGACTAATAACTATGCAATGAAATGATTAATGGTGCAGTATATTAAAATATAACAAACAAAAATGTTAATTTTTGAGGAATAAAATAAGTGTATTGCAATAAAATTTTCTTAAATTTATTTAAAGAAAGATAAAATGGTATTTATTTGCATAGTGATAATATTCTACATCCTACAATAAATAACTGTCTTGAATAATGTAAAAGTGCTACATTAAATAATACATATGTTTAATATACTTATATCTTTTTAACACTACAATATTCATAATCACATTCAATCTCTGATACTTTACAAAAGCAAATTCAAAATTCTTAAAAAATGGATATCAATTCTTATAGTGCTTTGCTTGAAGGTTTGTTTGTATTTTTAAACCAATTTTTAAGAATTTAATGTGTAGCTCATGTTTTCTTATATAATATAATTTAACACTAAACATACCGGGGATTTTTTTTATTCGGCAAAATTAATGGGAAAATGGGTCAAATGACCCCTTTCGGTAGTTTTAGTGTTAATAAGTTGAAATTTGAGAGAAATTATACAAATACAAAAATTTTATATATATATAAGTCCTAGAATAATAACAGCTAAATAGCTTTGAGTTACTGTTGCTTAGCGGTTATTGATTACACATATTCTCTAAACATAAAATTTTTTTAATTTAAAATTAATGAAGAATTTTACTTTAAAGTTCTCTCCCAGTTCAACTTTTGTAATAAGAATTATCAATGGTTGAACAATTTTAAAAGACAAAATAAAGTTTAGTGATGTTTTTTTTTATAAATATCACATTATAAACAAACTTAGTTATATAAAAATTTTATATATATATATATATATATATATATATATATATATATATATATATTCATTCAATGATAAAAATAATCTTTTCTGCTATTTAATTGATACCCAAATAATAATGGATTTTAAAATTTATCAAATCCTTTATAAGCCTTTAAATTTTATAATTTTTAAATAAGAAAGTTAAAATGAAATTAATATGATTTATAGGATAAACTAATCCTATAAATAATATTAATTTCCTTTTTATTTGTGAAAAATCTAAATACTACTAGAAATAATTTAATAAAAATTGTCCTTAATTTTAAAACTTATAAAGATAATTATTATTGCATTAAATAACTTACTGCTTCAAAGCAATTAAATTATTTAGTGCAATAAGCTATGAATCATAAGACAAAATAAACAGTGAAATTTTGAGAACGATATCATTTTTAAATGCAAGTGCAATAAATAAAAAATTGATATCTAGAAAATTGTAAGTAATTTACAAACCCATACTGATTATTTCAAGTTATTAATATCTATCCTAAAATAAAATATACTTCTAAAAGTCCATCATAAAACTCTGTTTCCTTAATAAAATGTTTAATGAAATTAACATGTATATTCATTATATTTAACAATTAAATTCCAATATTGCACAACAACAGACTGTACATTAAATTAAGTGTAAAAAATCTGTTTTGTTATTAAGTATTTTTCATAATTTTAATTTTAAATATACAAAAAGATTTATTCAAAAGTTATATATTACATATAGCACTGTAATTTTAAAATTATGTAACTTACAAAAACAGAATAGTCAGTTGTTTTAAAAAAAAGAATTTAGTTAAAAGCATATTTTCAAAATTAAATATGTTGTTAAAATTTTCT
The DNA here is from genome assembly GCA_026290005.1 of Latrodectus geometricus. NCBI lineage: Eukaryota > Metazoa > Arthropoda > Arachnida > Araneae > Theridiidae > Latrodectus > Latrodectus geometricus. Next base: position 123,697 of record JAPDSC010005525.1, read on the forward strand.
TTCAAGCTAATTCTAAAAATATTTTTGTTCCAATAACAATCTTTAATTACTAATGTTTCCTAAGAATAAAATTTTAATAAATGTAAAAGTATTTGTGAAAAACATTGCATGTTTATGCAAGACAAACTGCCCTTAATGAAGAATTTAAAAATTTTTGGTTAATAATGCTACAAAAAATTTACATTTAATATGTATCACACAAAATATATACTTTCCTTAATTAACAGTAATTGTCAATTACACTTACTTAAAAATTGCCACTAGTTGATTCTGTGCAAAATACTGATAATGATCATGATGAAGAGAATGCATACATGGCTCATTAAAGCCTCTTCTTCTATAATCTTTTGCATAGAATTTTAATTCTAAATATTTAGCAAATGAAAATGACCATGTATCTTGAGACATTGAAACTACTGGTGTTGCCTGTTAAAAAACAATTTTAGATACATTTTTTCAGATTACAGAATATTATACGGAAACTTAAGAAAATAAAAAATTACAATATATTACAGTTTTGCATAGCTGGCACCAACTCCACATGAAAATATTATTCTCTGCAGACATTGTATGAACACCAGCACCAAGTTCATGCAATAAAATATGAACACAACCAGATCCATGGACAAATTTGCGAATATGTTCAGTCATTGGTGTTACACAAGAAGGGCTGGGGCAAATATATGATGATCTGTAATGAAACAAATTTATGAGTTTTAAAATTCATTCATATTTCACACTATTTAAAAATACAAAACTTTTAAACCTTCAGAATACTCATTCACATATATAATCAACATCAATATTATTTTAAAAATGAAGAGGAATAAAAATGTTTCTAATAAAATAATAAAATTAAAATGAAATAAATTCAGTTTTTTTAAAAAAAAAAAAAAAAAAAAAAAAAAAAAAACTTAAAACTAAAAAAATGAGTAAAATTACTTGAATTTATGTAAAAATATAACGAAGATATATACTTAATATAATTTTAAGTTAATAAAGATTTTAAACTTTTATTATCCTATTAAAAGTCCAAGTCATTGGTCTGATTTCAAAAACGAAATATATATATATAGTTAGGTTCTTTAACTTCAAATCTGTTTATCATTTAATAAACATAAAATAATTAAATGATAAACAAGTTAATGTATTGAGTATTGTGTACAAATTTAGTATTATTGTATAAAAATCAGTTTCAGTATAGTTATTAAGTTATAAAATTTTATTAGTTTACAATAAATTTTTCATTTAATTGTAGTTAAATGTCAAAATGCCTGCACCGATTTTGAATACCATGTGAAAGTTTTCATTCATCTAAACAATATTAATATTTTCTTTTTAAAAATAGTTATCAATAAGAACATAATTTTCTGGGAATATTTAAGCTAGAAACAGTATAACTATTTAGTAAAAATATTTCCAATAATTAACAAATGAATTTTATTTTAAAACAGTATTCGATTGCAGTTTCATGCTCTTTGCAAGAAATTTAATATTTTAAATGATAAATAAAAAAATTAGTAAAAAAAATAAGTTAATAGAGTTCATAAAAGAATAAAATTTGAGAAAGATTATAAAATGTTTGTATTCTTAACAGTTATGTATAATCCGTATTAGGTGGGTTTGCAGTCAATATTTACATAACTATTCCTGAAATCAATTCAAATACTGTTGAAATCAATTCAAATACTTTAATAAATGACATTTGAGTGTCACATGTACTGTCTTCTGATGATTTAAATAAAATTTAAAGACATAATGGTGTAACATAAAATACATACCTAAAACAATATCGATCAAGAAATCCTCCTAAAGTAATATCATTAGCACCATAGAATTCCATTTTCACAACCCTAAAAAATTATACAAATTGATAAAATTCTGGAGTTTTATTTCATTGCTGTATTAAAAAATCTTACAACAAATTATTTAAAATTCTATTGGATTTTTAAAATTCAATAGAATTTTAAATTACTTTTCCTACTTTTACATGCTTACTTTCCCAAATATGCATGACTCTCAGAAAAAAAAATTTAATCCAGAAATATCAATATAATATAATTTACTTTATTTTATTTATTTTTTTCATTTGCATGTCCCTTGACTTATCAACACTTTTTCACACACTCCAATCCAATCCATTTTGGGGTTTGGGTATAAATAAATAAAGTAAAAATAATACAGATATATTTTTACATTTACCAAATATACAAAATGGTGTATATTGAATAATTATATACCAAAACAATTGTTAAAATAAGTTTCTTTATTCAAAAAAAAAAATATACAAGCAAATAGAAACTTTCAGGGTATTAAGTATTACACAGTAATTTAAAACCTGATAGGAAGGAGAAAAATATAATCCAAAATCTAAATTTACATTGGAAAATTTATTCTTCAATTTTATTTTTGAGTAAATGTAAAATGAAAAAGCCCTTTCCCTTGTTTTGTATAGTGAGTGAATTGGGACAGAACTGTGATAACTTTGTTAAATATTTCAGAATAGTCCATAAAATTTACTTGGAATAAGATCCATTTTTTGTTTAACTCCTTAACATTTTTTGGAAAAGATATATATTGGAATATTTTATTCTGTTGATTATTTATCACATTGGGGAAATACTTTTCAACAGTCACCATCAGTCCAATCAAATGTTGTATAGTTTCTGAGGATAAATATAAATAATTTGAAAACAAAAATTGAGGAATACCTAAAAAGCTTCTGTTTGTTATTTTTCCAATGCATAACTTTAAAATTATAATTTTCCGATAAAATAATTAAGTTGACAATTTGAAATACCTACTCCTGACTAAGAAAATTGGCACACAAATTTACATGAGAAGAATGATAATATCACGTGTAAACGATTAGCTTTTCAATGAATTCATGTAAAATAAACAGTATGAATACTTCTAGGTGCTACATGACGAAATTTACTTCAAATTTAACAAACACAAATTATGTAGTGCAACATTGCTAGGCAAAAAGTTGTTGGTACAGCTTGTACGAGATAAAAGTTTATTAACACGGTTCTGACTTTCATTGAAATCAAATTGAAGCCTATTGTGATTACAGTTTAGAGCAGTGTTTCCCAACGTGGGGCCCACGCCCCACAGGGGGGCAATCCGAAAATGTACTCGAGACGAGTTTAACCCTTTCACTTCGGGCCATTTAAATGCAATGAATGCAATGCCAAATTTAACGAAAAAAGCAAATTCTTAAATAATTATGGTAAATAATTATTAGGTATAATTTCGCTTGACGAGACCAAAATATCAACTGGGTGTTTGGCGTTGTCAAGTTAACTTCCCTGTGGCAGACGGCAGGCTCCACGGGGAATCCCGGACGTTTTAAAATCTCGGTAAACAACGCTGTTGTTCGCACTTGAATGGTCCGTCGCAATGTATGTAGTGTTCACAGAATTCAGTTGGTGTTAATTTGAAATAAGTGTCCATCAAAACTGTTGCAAAAACTTGGTTATTTAATAAATATATAAATTGTATAGATAAAATTGGTAAGTATTTGATTTTATTTTTATTTATTTTGGAAACATAACTTTCCAGAAAATTTTGTCAAATGGAAAAAATATATTATTTTGCGGTGGCAGTGTAGTAAATGTGTTATATACATTTATATAAATATGTATTTTTTAGTATACGTTTATTCTGTCACATTAAATTAATTTTAACGCATACTTTAATTTTAGTTTTTAATCGATCTTATATTTATTTCTTAAACTAAATAAATTAAATAAGCAACTTCAAGGAACAAATAAAACTCTTATCGATGCAAAAGCGAAGATATTTGCTGTATATTTGCAGGATCTTATTTGGTGTCAATACTCATGTTGAGTTATGTCAGAAAAATATTAACAACAAAAACTTTCAACAGTTTCATTGGCTCCAAAAATGTGAAGTAACTGATACCACATTACTTGTTATTGTCAATCATCTGAATATTCTATTGGCTGATTTAAAAGAAGGACTTTCTGATTTGAAACAAATTGATTTTCCAATATGGATAATGCAACCAATGTTAGTGGATTTGTATGATATATCAAATATGGAGTATCAAGAACTTGCAGAATTACAAAATGATGAGTCAGTTAAAACTTTATTTAATATAAAAGGAGCGATGGCATGGCTTTGTGAGGAAACAGAGATCAAATACCCAAATTCAACGAAATGTGCAAGAAAACTATTGCTACCGTTTCCATCTTCATATTTAGCTGAATGTGGATTTAGTGCTGTAAATGATTTACTGGTAAAAAAAAGAAATCGGCTGGATATAACACAACGTGGAGACTTGAGACTGATGCTAACCAAATTGGAACCTAATATAAAATCTTTGTGCAGCAAGCATCAAGCACAAGGATCTCACTAAATTAAAACAATAAATTAATATAGAAAAATCTTTATTAAAATTATTTGAAATTTGAATGTCAGTTTTTGATTATATGTTTTGAAAATCTACTTACCGTGTTTCGTTAATAATTTCCTAGTGATTTGTTCCTAAAACTTATCATTTAAGTTTCTTAAGTGAACAATTCAATTTCTTAATAATAATTATGTATTGTTACATGGGGGGGGGGCATAGGAATTTCGGAAAGGCTAAGGTGGGGCATGGCACAAAAAAGGTTGGGAAACACTGGTTTAGAGAGTTGCAATGCTATTGTTCACATCAATCCAGATCCCATTATTTTTTGCAGAAAATAGAATCAATGTAAATTGGGACAGTCAAGCAGAGACATGCAGGATCTTATAGACACATTATTGTTAACAGCCATGATGGTAGACATAGTATATGTACAATATTATGGATCATTTAGAATTAATTGAGCCCTAGTCAAAAAACTAGATCATTAAAACATAACATCTATATGAATAATTCGACGAAATTTGCAGCAGAATGGACTGTATCTAAGTAACTATATCATAGGCATGAATGTTTTCAATGATGCAATCAGAGATTAAACAAAGTACAAGAATGGTGTGACACATCGATTTCAAACAAATTCCAGTTTTGTTAATGGTATCATGGTGGTAGTGTCAATGTTTTTCAGCATTGTAGCGATTCAATATCATATTAGTCTATTTTCTGGAACGATATTATGATGTGGCATTGGATCCATGTCTCATCAAACTATTGCCCTAATTAAGAAAATGATTTTATGAATACTAGCTGATTTTGACAAAATGATGAAAATAACTTTAATTTTATACAGTCAGTTTTAATAAGAATGATAGCACTTACAATATCATCTAAAAATTTTTTTACCAGTAGAAAAGGGTTTTGTGCAATAACTAGTTAATAAGTACATCAATGTGATCCTTTTACTGCCCACTTTGTGTAAGGATTATTAAATTATACTAATTATAATCAGATGCCTGTTGATGATCTTATAAATCACAATAAACATTGATAAGATCAATAAAATTAATGAGATGATATCATTAAGAAAACATGTGCCAAAACTGAAATAAAAACATTAATATATTTCTAGACTAAAATTACATGTTAAATTTAATTACTTTGACTTTTGTAATGAAACACAGTACACTTTAGAAACAGAAATTATTGTGATACACTTATTTTCTTTAATAAACAGACTAATTATTAATGTTCATCACCATATTTTTCTTCCCACATATCTCAAGGGGTATGCGAACACATACCTAAAGTTTGAAAAAAAAAATCTGAATGAAATAATTAATATTGAATTAAAAGAAAAGCATTTTAAACCTCTACCACAGTTAATTTTGACTTTTAGTTTAATGCTTTGATTTCTGTTGTATTCTCACATGCTAACAAAATTATTTATTTTCAAAATGCTTTTAAAAATTATTGGTGTATTATATTTTTACTACTTAATTTAAACTAAAATAACAAAGATTAAAAAATAAAAATATCAATATCTCAAGAAGTTAACATGGTAGAGATTTATAAAATATTTAAATCAATTCAATTTCTTAACTTAAAGTAATCATTTCATGATAATTTACATTTAATTCGTTTAATTAAAAAATATTTATTACAATAATTATTCACATTAAGATAATTATTATTAAAATTTGATTAATAAATATTTTAATGTATTAGCTTAGTCTATATTCTTACCAGGGGTTGACACAATAATTTGGAGCATTATCTGAATTACAAGAGTAACTGGAAAAAAGAACTGAAATAGTTTGATGATTACAAGGATCAAGGGCATCAACCTTAAAAAAGGAAAATAATGTTAAATAGTAGTTTTTATTTCAATCAAAGAAAATATAATTTTAATATATTATTACAATAAATATGAATATTTATTTCACTTCAGGCTGCAAAGTAATTTTAAGTAAATTGTCAAGCATTCATTTTCTAAAATATTCTACATTCTACAGTACAAATACAGGATAAAAAAATCACAAAAATTAAGTTCTAATTTTTTATTTCATTAAACAATTTATACTTTTTTTATGAAATAGTATTATTTACTAATAAAGCATATTGTGTTTTAATGAAGACTATGTTGTTTTTTAAACAAAGCTAATTATGATTAACAAAATATAAATATTTCCTTCAAAATTTATAATAATTTCAATTATATTATTAAATCAATTGAGAAAATACCCAATTCAAAAGTTTCTAATGATTCAACACTCACAAGATTAATCCAAAACTTTTGATAAAAGGATGTATCTATACTAAAAAGTTAACAGAGAGATAATGGATCTTAAACTACAAATGACATAAATTAATTTAATCTAAATAAATTCACAGATAGATGAATACAGGAAGAATAAAAAAATTAAAAGAATAAAAAACATGTGAACTAAAAAATTTTCAAACATTTTATGCTCGATTTTTAAAAACGTTATTTCTAAAATCATGTATTAAAGGACAGTACTTATGACATTAAATACAAAAAGAATTATTTTATAACACTAGTTAATATAGTTAAATTATCTCTAATAATGGAAGATTCTGTTTAATAGATACCTAAACAAATAAAAAGGTTAAAGAAAAATTTAATTTATTCCATATGAAACATTTAAATTAATAAAAAACTGAAATGGTATTGCACATTGTACATTCACATTGAGATTCTGAAATTTTTTTCTTTTAAAAAACAAATATGCAAAAAATTTGATTTTTATTAATAACAAAATATAATAAGTGAAATTCTTGATAGTTAAATAAAATTATAAAAAAAATTTTAATTGTTTAAGTGAAAATGTTATATTTAAATTTTCATTTATTATACTCTTTGAAATGATGAATAAAAATTTCAAGGAAAAAAATTGCAAAAACAATTCATTTCAGTGCATAAAAATGAATAGTAATTTTTTTCTTCATTCACTTATCTATATAAATAAACAAAACAAAAGTATTATATACTCCATATAAACATACAAAACAAAAATATCCATTGTTATTGCAGCTTAAAATTGATTTATAATATAAAACAAGAAATACATTTAGACAATTTTATGAATATAAATCATGATAATTTACCTTAAGCAGAATAGAAGCCTAATACGTCAATGACATTCAAAATCAAAATAAAATTAATAATTTCTTTAAAAATTATATGTATTTCTTATAATAATTCTCTATAAACATATAATTTTTAATAAATTATTATAAACTTAATGCAAATAAGTTAACATAAAAATTTTAATAAATTAAAAATTTAAGAAAAACTAATAAAGATGATACAATTAGTTAAAACTATAAATTTTAATTTTAAGAATATTTAGTAAATAACATTATACATACTTTTTTCTCCCAACACAATCCAGTACTTGTATTAATTTCAAAAGATTTGGTATACTCTTTTGAGCTTTGATAAGTACTAGTAATTTTCTTGTCTTTTTCTTTTGCCGTTTTTTCATGAGGGCATAGATATTTAATCATCCCACCTCTAGCTCGAAAATCAGAAACAAGGGCTTGTAATTCAAGGGAAGAATTCAACATATCTGTTATTTTAACACTAACAAATTTATGGCTGGGTAGTAACTCCACATTTTTGCTGGTTATGACACCTTTTAAAGAATTATTTCCTTCTTCCAGATCAGTCTGAGTATTAATTTGCTGGAGAACTTCCACATCATTTTCCTTTGCAAAATGGCGAGACCAATAAATTTCTTGAGGAAAAAATTTACGCAATTCACATTTTTTGCCTATTTCTGTTTCTAGGAAAGGAATAGTCAATTTGACATTTAATGATATGCACAATATCACATCATCTAAGAGTTTATTGAAAGTGTTTGCTGCTGGTAAAACATCGACCTTAAATTCATCAACAGATTCTGGCTGAAAGACATCATTTTCTAAATGAAGATAAGAATGTAAAGGATCACTAAAATCACTGATTGATTCTGTTTCTAATTTTCGACCAAAATCATCAATTTTGTTTTTCTTATTTAATTGCTTAACAGTAGAATTATTATTTTCGACTTCTGAACACTCCATAATAAAATCGTTATTTTCTGAATCTATGTCTGAACGAACTGAACACTCTTTTTCAGAGGTATCCATTTCTTCACTTAATAAAGATGGAAAATAGGCAAATTCATCCATTAAAAAGGAGCGTTCTAATTGCCAATTATAAGCAACATAAATCATGAACTGAACCACTTGTTTAACCTAAAATAAAATAAGAGAAAATTCAATATTAAAAACACATATATAACACATAAATGCTTCATAAGTAAGCTGATAGAAATTAATAAAATTGAAATACTGAGAACAGTAAAATATTGTTTTAGAAATACAAGAAAGCATGTTTTTGATTCCCTATTTTACATTATCTTTTTTTTAGTTTTATTTTGCAACAATACAACTTTTTGGCTAATAATTCAAAGTGAATTTAATATTAATACTTTCAATGTGAAATCAGAAACCATAGCTCTTCAAGTGAAATCTAGGGAATCAGCCATTCAACTAACTTTTTAACAAAGAGTAAACAAGAATTATAAAACAACTACTAATTTAAAGCATACAGAGCAATTTCCTTTACTGAAATATTTTAGCATTTTTAATAATTATCATACTAAAGCAATTCACCTTCAGTATGATAAAGCGATGTGATAAGTAATAAATTTCAGCAAAAACTCTATTCAATAGATTTGATTCTAATACATAAAAACAAAATATTAAGTTTAATTAATATTTAATTTTTACAAGATTCAATTTAAATCAATCATTTCAATAATATTTAAATATAGCTTACATAATAACTAAATAAATATTTAAACGCAATTTTGAAGGATTGGGACAAATTATCTAAGAAAATAAATAAACTTAATTAATTGAAAAAAATAACTTAATTAATTTTTTAAGCCCTTACTGGCCTTTCGTAAAGACTATATTGGGCATTTTAATTTCGCAGTTTTTCTATAAATACAAAAAAGAATATGCTATATTTTCCATTTAGAAAAAGCAATAGCAAATTTCATTCTGAATTTACTATCATTCTTCAGCTTTTTCTGAAATGATCTACTAGCAATAATATAGGTGTTAGGTTACTAATAACTTCTAAAATTACAAAATATTCCTAATATTTTCAAACTTTAGGAGTTAATTCACTTAGATATTAAAATAAACTATAAATAAACTATGATGATTACATTTTGAATTTCAATAATAAAAGTAAATTTCTGTTGATTGCAAACATTAATAAAAAAGCATCTTCTTCACTTCTTTATAAAGATGGACAAATAAAAATAACAAATGATAGAAAATATTTGTTAATAGAAAAAGAAAATTAATTTACTCTTTCCTTTTGATTTCCACTGAATTTTTCCTATGATATGCTAAGGAACCTCAAAACTACTGTGCTTATTTTTTCAATGAGTGTCCCATGATTTTTCATCCAAAAAAACATTTAAGCTCATTAATTATACTTCTTAAAGTATATTTTATTTTATTTAGTAGAGTAAATCTAAGCATATATTTTTAATTATTTTACTTGTCCTAACAATTTATGAAACAAATGGAAAAATTCAACACAAATAATTTAATATTGATCAGTTGAATTTTGTATTTATAAGTATTCTAATGGATTTCTATTTTCTTGCAAAATACGCTATGAAAATTTATAATTATATATGATTTCCCATCAAAAGAACATTCAAGTAGGCATGGATTAATTTATTAGCGGGATATAAAATGTTTTTGTAAATCACAAAAGCAAAACTAAGGGATTATTAAAACAATCATGCAAAGTATTACCTCTTTGCTTACAATCATTAAAATAAATTTTTGATTAAAATAACTAAACATTACTTTAGAAAATTTGATTTTAAGGGAAGTTGCTGCTAAATTCATGTTTAATAAGAAGTTTTAAAAATCCTTACATGATCTTGAAGATTTTGATTAATCGAATTTTATAACTGGAAGGAATTTAAATTTATACTATCTCAATTTGCAGAACTTATTATATAGAAAAACACTTAAAAATTAATTGCAAAAGTGCATAAAAATCTAAATGAAGTTACATTAATCGTACTAGATATGAAACTAAAAATGTCTTCATTTCAGCAAAAAAGAAAATCTATGTTTAAAAAACCTACGAATCCATAGATTGAATTGTTTTTAGAAAAATATGGAAGAAAGGGTAAAAAACACAAAGGGCAATTATTACTTCAGAATCATTTGTAGATAACATTTGCATAATATAAGCAAAAAATTCACTTTTTTTTTTTTGCATTATAAAATTTTGTAATTTAATTGTCAATATAGATATAGATAAAATCAATACAAAATATTTTATTAATAGTGAAAAATAGTCACAGAGAAAAAAGCAATTTTTATATTATACATTTAAATTTCACTCCATTAAGTAGATTTTTCTTATAAAAAGTGTGGTTCATAAAACCAGCTTATCATAATATTATAGAATATTGTGTTTATTATAACTAGTTTTGATATTCGTATATTACGTTTTTGGCATTAAAATCACTGGTTTCCATATTCTTTGAGATGACAGGGAACAGTATTTTCGGTTTGAGAATCCTAGAGGAGTTTTATTCAAACTTTCCAGGGAAGAAGCTTCAGTTACATTACTTTTAGAAAACAGCACAACATGCCACAGATCAGATCATGAGTGTCTTGTATTATTCGACCATCACGAGAAGGCGGGTGAGATCTGTCTCCGGTGGAACGGTTCATTCTTTCAGAGGTTTGGACAGTAAAATGATTTCGCAGTTTAGGGTTAAAACAAATTCTTCGCCCGTTCTTCTCTTTGGCGAAGAACACGATTTTCCCCTCTTCAGTCTTTGCTTTCTACTTAGCTTAGAAGGTTGTATTCTCCGCGCTCTCTTGCTTTTTAGTATTTTTATTTTTATATAAACTGTTCGTTTCAGAACAACACATAATGTCTCTATAAGGGAAAACATTGCGTTCTAAAGAACGTAACATCGTTAATAAAATGCGTATATTTTTTGAAAATGAAGCAAAATCTACTTCGCTTGTAATCGACCTGCAGAACGCAATGTAGTTTTGGACAATTTTGATTTGTGTGTCATTCGAAATACAGTAAAGGAATTTTATGCGTCTAATAAAGTTCCATCCAAGGCATTTCCTCTTCTTCGGCAACTCCAAAAACTATATTTTCCCTTACATTAACATATATTATTTATGCAAAATCTGTATGAATTTTATTTTTAAAAATTTTGAGAATTCTTTGATGTTATCCTCTTTTATTGAATTGATATTATACATAAAAATGTTTTGATAAAATATGTTATATAATCAAAATTCTTAAAAACTATTTAACTGATAGATTTTACTTAGCGATATATAAATATTTTATATTCCCTCAAATTATTTTAAATGATTCCATAGGTGCACAATATATTTCCTACTATAAACATATATGAATTAAAATAAATTCCACAACATTTTAAAATATTAGTATGTCGTAATATGATGAAATGTGTATCTTGAATAAAAAAAAGGCTGTAAAAAGTTAATTTATTACTTACGGAGTTTCTTTTTTGCATAACATGGACGTTCCTTACATGAAAACTGTCATCATCTAAATTAACAACAAACATATTCTAGAAAATCTCACCCTTCCCCACTTTCTCAAAAATTATTACGATAACACAACGAAAATAAAAAAATTTTGGGCACATAAATTATTTATCTTTTGGTGTCTACAGTTTTTGTTCCTGTTTTTGTGAACGAAATAAATTCTAAAATCTATCTAATAATGAGATTTTCATGACAAAATAAAAATATTTTCATTCTAAATGTTTTGTCTAGCATAACTTAATATATGTATTTATATATTTCTAATCTGGTATTTGAATTCTTCGAAAAAGCATAACACATACATATTTTATTTTCATTCTACATCAAAAGGTGAAAATTAGCTAAATATGGTAACCTAGATTGAGGCGCTTTCTCCTTGTTTTTTCCTCCGTTCTCTAAATTGTTGAAATAGACTTCCCTGATAACACGTGACTTTTACGTCACACCCGCCATCTCCTGGCGGTCGCACTATATGTATGAGATGTTTACACCTGAGAAGATGATCAGCAAATGCTTTTTTTTTTTTTTGGTTTTGAAGATAAAGAAAAAATTTCAGATTGTGTCACTAAAATTATTAAAAATAAATTAGATGTTGTTTGAAATAAAAGTTGTTTTTCTAAAAATGAAACTAAAACGTTCATGTAACTTCTAAAAATAACAAGTATTTTCAAGTTTGGCATATTTTCTGAAACAAGATAAATCTAATTACAAATTGAGTGCAAAATATAATGAAAAGTCTTAATGTTTAATTATGAAAAGTATATTCAAAATTGTCTATGCATTTAAACTCAATTACATGCACATAGACATTTTTATAAACAAAAATTAAATCCAAAAGACGCAGTCATTTGTTAGTTTAGGAATAGCAATATTCTTCACAGACCCTTTGAACTTCATAATTCTACATTACTATTAATTTTGATTTCTTTATACTTTGTTTTGACACTTGTAATGTCAAATTTTCAAAAACAAATAAATGCACATGTCATAGGTATGATGAGTTTCATTTCTATCGATTACACTTTCTTATTATTTTTTAATAATTATAACATTATGATTTATAATTAAATATACATTCTATAAAACGAAATAGTTTAAGCTTAAATTAAAATTTTAAAATTATGACATCAAAAGAAAAACGATTTTTTTTCTATTCATAAAAGATTTAGTTATTTGCACTTTTTCATTATAAAACATTTAGATGCCAAAGAGAAATGGTAACATCTTGACTCAAATTTATAAATTATATAATTTATTTTATTCAGAATTTGTAAATTCATAACAGATAAAAAGTTTTGATGATTTAAAGTTTTATTTAAGAATTATATTGAAAATCCTCTAAACTTTTTATTTAAAACTTTTAAAAATTCAAATATTCCTTCAAGATAAGGACAACGACAGGCTCCTTATTGTCAAGAGAATAATTAAATTTTCAATTATATTAATTGAAGAGAAAAATGTTCACAAAATATAAATTTACAGAATAATATCTAATATTATTTTGCACATTTTAATTTTATAATATGAAATCTTCATACAATATTATTACTGATTGTTAATAATATATAAATGAAGTCACTAAAATAAAACCAATTTCACAATATTTCTCTTCCATGAATTTAGTATTTTACTTGTTATTAGAAGAATTTTTATTTTGTTCCTCTAGTATAGTATAAAATTAAAAAAAAACCACATCTTTTGCCTTTTTGATGTTTCTTTTGAATTTTTTAGTAATTCTGTGATAGGATCTTGCTCCACATTTAAATAAATTGAGAATTTGGTGCTATCACAATATAAAATAAAATTTTATTCCAATTTTTAAGTGAATTTCAAGTTACATTTTTTTTATGTAATGTTATATTTAAAATAAAATTGACATTTTTAAAATGCAAACAGAGATAAAAAATAAAATTTGTATTATATAATTTATATGATCATGAAATACTCTGTAAGTAATTGCATATTTGTCTCATTATTTTCTTAATAAATTTATCTTGTTTAATATGCTTATATTTGGAGTTATCTTAGGTATACCTACATTTTTATAAACATGCACTTTTTACAGAATTAACTTCTTAATATAAAACAGAAGATTTATGCTGAATATGTATTTCATACATTTAAATAAATGGTGTTCAAAAAGAAATTTTTGAAATGTAAAAGTGTTATTACTCATCAAAATAACTGTAGTTGCTACAGAAACTAATGAGGGTTTTAGTAAAACTGTTAATAAATTAGACAAATGTTTTAGAAAGTTTTTTTGCTGATGAAACAAGTATATGTCTACAAATAATAATTTCATTTTATTCCAATATTTTGAAAACTTCAGTCCAAGACTGAATTTCTGAATGAATGTAAAGTCAATATTTAGTATTTTGATTGAATTGAGCATTAGTTGAAAAAATAAATCCTTTTTGACAAGTAAGTCATGAATTCTACATTGGATAAACCCTCATACAAAAATGTTAAAGCTTCGTTTTGAAGATCCTTATGATAAATGACAGTAATTTTACTATTACAATAAGAAAACATACTGTTCTAACACAAAACTTTAATAAATAAGTGTAGAATTTAAATGACTGGAAAATAGGTGAGAAGTTTTAAAAGTTAATTTGAGAAAAATTCCTATTTAAAAATTTTATTATAAAAATTTTTAGCCTAAATAAAATGTTAATAAAAATTCTGAAAAATAATTACTTTTCTTTATTATTTAAAACTTATCTAAATTAGTTAAAATTTATGATGAGAAAATGTAATCAAAGTTACTGATGCAGCAAATTAATAGATTTTAAAATTTAATTCATCAGTTCGTTTAAAGTTTATTAAAAGGCTCATGTCATGTTGATTTCCAGTTTCCTATAACATCATTTGCACAGGAAAATACATGACAATATATTCATACAAGATAAAACTTTCACGGTATTATAAAAATTAAAGCCTGTCGTCTTTATTTAACATTCAAATAAAGACTTCCCCTGACAAACAATAGTTCATAAAGATGTACTTAAATTATTATAGAAGCAATGAAAAAGAAAATTATAAACTTAACTGAAATACACTTTTATAAAAATGGAAAAAAATTAAACATTGTTTAAACATTTCATAATTTGTTTATTTATAATATTTATTTTAAAAAAAAATAAGTATAATATCTTTCTTTTTAAAATAAATGATACATTTTATGTCTTCTATTATTTGTTATATTTTTAGCAGATTAGTTATCTGGTAATCTTCATAGGAATCTATAATATTACAATCTGCAGCAGATTTATAAACTAACTTTTATATTGCATTTTGTATAATCCATTATTTACTTAAATACATATTCTTAGTATTATTCAGAGTTTTGATAAAATATATATATTTCCCAATATAATAATTTCAAAAAATTGAGATATACAATATCTTATCAAGATCTTAAAGATATAAACTCCAAAATAGTAACTTGTTTTTCATTTTATATAATAATGAATAGAAATGAAGTCGACAGCAATAAATTATTACGTGTTAAATTAATGTCTAAGTGCAGAGCAGAAAGTACAATAAACATGACAATTTATTAAAGTGTTTTTCTTTAATTTCACCTATAATTGTTACACTGTAGTTGTATCAACTATTTTCCAATTTTAAGACATGAAAAATAACCAATTTTAATTCATATTTTAAATAATGTATACTATAACACATAATTTTAACAAAAAATTTTATTAAATTATTTAAATAATTAAAAACTTACTTTTTTTAATTCATTTGAAGATCCACCACGTAGTATAATTGTACATCCCAAATTCTCAGGACAACCATCAAAAAACATTAATGTTTTGTATTTACCTTAAAATGAAAATGCACATATTTAAATATTTAATTTAAAGAGTTTTAATTAGAATTGTCATACATAAATTTACAAAATGATCATTACAAGATAAAAATAAAAATTTATAAGTAATAAATTAAAATTTTTATAGAAAGTACTTATATTACAATTAACATAAAAAAAATCTGTGTATATAAATGAAAAAATTAGTTCTTGAAAATAAAAAATTTCAAGTATTAGATATTTTGCAGTAATAAAAATAATTTTAAGCTAATGTTTTCTACCATTAGTTTGACAAATGAAAAATACAAACTTAGAATGATTCATCATTTGAAGTTATAAGGTTATTGAGGCATTTTGGTATTTTCACCAACTGTTTGGAAGCATACATATGATAACAAATCATTATATAACAGAAACAAATAACAATCTGAATGGGCTATGAAAGCTCAGTATTCTAAAATTTTCTGTCTAAACATAACTGATTTTGTAACAAGTGAAAGCTAACAATATAAACGGAACAATTTCACAGGTTCAATTTTTTGCTTATAAATAGATGCCTTTAATAATGGCTCAATCATAGCAACAGTTACTTCTAATGTTCAGAAAATACATATACATTGGGTTCCAGCAGTTCATAATGATCCTTTCATATCCCTTCTGGGAAAAAATCTTTGGCAATGGATGTCTCTTTTCTGCATTCATGTTGTTGCTTTGCCAAAAAACTCTCTACTTTTTTCCCCCCATTTTGGATTGTTATAAAATATTCCCCCAATTTTAAATAAAGACGAGCTAAATTACCTATTTGGTATATTCAATGAACTTCAAT
Source organism: Latrodectus geometricus (assembly GCA_026290005.1). Lineage (NCBI taxonomy): Eukaryota > Metazoa > Arthropoda > Arachnida > Araneae > Theridiidae > Latrodectus > Latrodectus geometricus. The sequence continues at coordinate 140,368 of JAPDSC010005525.1, forward strand.
TTAAGTGTATTTCAATTATTCCAAATCAATATATTAGGAATACATTTTGTGTTTTCTGAAATTTTTTTCATTACAAGTAAACTATTAGAAATGGATTTTGTGATTTTCTTGATAATTCGGTTATTTTTGCAATTCATATGCATCTTCAACAAAAAGTATTTGCAATTCATACTTACTCTTTAGTGGAATGTTGCTATTTTTCACAATTATTAACTTCAAAATTATCATCTTCAAAAATGAAAAAATCAAAATTCACATTTACTTTGAGATACATTTCCCCTTCAAACTAAAACATTTTACCTTAGAAATTTCATCATTTTTAATTTTCTTTCAATTTTTGCAATTATTTAGAGCCTTGAACTGATTCCTATCACACGGCAAAAATTTAGTATACTGACTGACATGTTACTGTGCAGTAAACATTAGATAAAAATTTCTTTACATCTTCTTACTACATTACATCTACTATGTAACATAATTTAAATTCACAGAGTGTAGTAAATAACAATTTTTTTTAATTTATGTACACATCAAGCAATTAATTTAACTGTGCAAATTCATTACAGAATTTCATACATGTCACACTGTTTATTCGTTCAAACTGTTTATTTATTAGAAAATTCTTTCCTTAGAACGATGTATTTACGTACATTAGCTAAGTTTTATTTACATAGTTAAATTTGATTTATCTAAATTATAATTATCGAAAATTTAAGAATTACATGAATTAATTTAATTTATATAAATTATACTAATTATTATTTAGGTACTTAAAACTTAGTTTGACTGTAATTAAAAACAATATTTACTTATTTCAATGAACTAGGCATTCTAAAAGATTGCACACTGGACCAACTTTTTTCTTATTGTACATAAAGAAAATTGAAAGTACTTACACTTGTCTCTACAGTTTTGTTGATGACAGAGAAATCATCAGTAAAAGTGAATATAAATTAATTAACAAAAAACTATGTTTGATAGCCAGAAAAAATCATATCTTCTCCAAAAATATGAAAAAACTATCTCGCAATGAAATAAGTTTGTACATTTTTTGTTTTTTATAAGCAAAAGGGTTCGCAGTCAATATCAGTAAGGTTTGATTTACTTTTTTACCTGAAAGAAAAAAAGTCCTCTATATACAAAGAAAAATTATTTTGTCCTTTCATAAAGCTTTTTTCTACCTTATCTATCGAAATATGCTCACAAAAACACAAACAAAATCATACTCTTCTTTAACACAAATTATTCTTCAAAGCATTCTAGTTAAGTGCAATTTAAGAGAAAATATAATTAAAATATTTATGTTTAATTATTAACTCTAAGAATCCAGAAAAAGATTAAAAGTCTTCACAGAGACATAAAACTGATATTCATCAGATTAAGATGTTTTGTGATGTATGAATATAGTGAAATTGCAGATAATCTATGGTATCAATCACAACAAGAATTTAAAAATGTAAACTATGTATGATAATACTTTAATCAAATGCGATTTCTTAAAGAGCAATACTGTATTAATTACTATTTATTTTTCAATCCAGAAAATCATTCAAAACTTATAGGCTGTTTGTAACTTCTGGAAAAAAATGCAATAAAGTTTTAAAATATTTTGAGTTGAAAATAAAAAAAATAATACCTCCTGATAAAGGATACGTTTTTACTCTAAATTTCTCACAGGTTCCAAGTTGAGGTCTTCCAAGGTGAGCATCAATAGTAGATACAATTGCGGCTTGTGTACTCCGAGCAACTCGCTCCATCACAGACTTAAAGTAAATATTAAATTCTCTTTAAAAAAAATTGTGTTTTACATAGAAAAATTTTAATAAGAAAAAATTTCTTATATCAATGAAATGAAAAGGTGAAAATTATTTTGTATAAATAAAAAAAATTAAGTTTATTTTTCTCAATCTGATGTAAATTCATTATATAATAAAAATGCTACATATTATGCATGCAATGTTACATTTTGATAAAAAGGTATCCCTTAAGATAATTGGCAAGAGAAATTTGTCTTTTATATGCATCACTAGTTAAAAGTAATGATGTCAAAACTATCTTCAATTTGTCTTATACTTATGATCTGAAGATTGTGATTTAAAAATAAAATACAACGAAAGTTTTACAATTTGAACTTAATATTTAGAACTAATTAATTAAACTCTACCTAGTACTTGTCTTATTAAGTTTGGTTTCCCATTTACAGTATTAAATTAAAGAACTCACTGGCTTTACATTCAGAGCTACAGTAACATCAAGATTGAGAAGCATCTCTTGAGCTACACGGGAAACAGTTTTTTCGGCTAATAATATGTCAGGCTTGAAAACAGTTAATTTTCCAATGGAATTTTTGAGGTATTCATACTCCTAGAAATTTAAAATACATTTTGTAAACAAAATATTTTTTTAAAAAAGTGCTAAACAAACATAAAATTTAACATTTTGAGGATTCTTTAAGATTTAATTAATAACATAATTTCACTCATTATTCAAAATAATAAGTTCAGAACTGTATAAATTAAAGAATATAATTTCTTACTTCTCTTATTGATGAAATTGAAAATGAAATTTAGAGACTTTTTTTTACAAATTTTAAATTAAATATTAACTTTAAAAGTTAGTAAAAGACACACAATATATTTATGATTTTAAAATGCAATTAACAGTTGAGTGATAAAACTGAAATTAAATTCATAAGTAATTATGAAGCACAATCTTACTCAACATTTAATAAAAAAATCAAATAAATATATAATACAGAAAAAGAACAGGAATACTAAATAGTGATTAGAAATCATAATAAAAAGTAATTATTTTTTATGAATAATTATAATTCTAAATAATTTGAATACATTATTTAAATTTTTCACATCTGAGGACTACATCAATATATTCACTAAGATCTACTGGCCAATGTACATCAAATAAATAATATAATCAGAAAATTTATTAAAAAAGAGTTGTTTTATAAGACTACATTGATTCTAAGGGAAGAAATGTTGCTATAGGTTTTATAGTCTTTGATGTTAAAAAGTTAAATCAAATTTGAGTTACATACTTTTTAATTATGAAAAAAATGCATTAAAGTAGTACAATACGATGTTACAAAATCTAAAAAAATTTTCTATATTTTGTAAAATAGAAATGTAATAAAAAAAAACTTTCGGTCAGGAGATAGTAGTTATTTTAGCCTCAGTGTGAAATTTAAAATTGTTTATAGTTAGTTAAGCTTCAATATCTAGTTTAATCTGTGTCTTTGCAATTAGTAAAATTCCCTCTAAATATTTGTTAGAAGTGATTTTGTTTTTGAGAGTTTTTCATTTCACTCAAAAAGTATTTAAATGTGTAACATGTATAGGTATTACCAAAGAGAGATTACGTGAACACTATTTGTTTACAAATTTCTTGTTTTTCGTCACATAATTCAAATTGATAAATGTAGAATTTCCAGAAAGTTAAATTTTACTATATAAACCACATAATTTTAAATTGATGTTTAAGTGAAGCATTTCTTTTCCCGATTGTGGGGGG
>JAPDSC010005525.1:143905-169954 GCA_026290005.1 Latrodectus geometricus
TTTTTTTTTTACAAAAGTCAGAAAATACCTTTTTTCATTATTTTTTTAAATTTAAAAGGTACAGCTTATAATCAGTTGATTCCAACAGTTCTTGTGGGTAGTAAGTCACACACCTTATCAATTGTGGAAAGTGAATAGAGTTCTTATTTTGCAATTGCCTTTTTTAAAGGATACATTTTGTTTAAAAAAATTTTAGTCAAAGGATTACGAAAAGATAGATTCTTTTCCAGTAAATGGTAGTTCAAATCATTGAGATAAATTGTAACAGCATCAAAAAATGTTAAGTCTTTAATTCATTTTTATCAATGAACTTATGGATTAATTTCCCTCTAGATTCCAGGAGCTGTTGAACTGTACTCTTTAAAAGAAACAAGTGTTAAAACAGCTTTCCTTGGCTAATAAAAGTTTTTACATGACATCTTCTAATTCATCTTCTAAATTACTCAAGAACTATTGAAATTTGTCAGTGATAAAGTCCTTTAGACCATATAAAATTAATCACTTTTACAACAAGTCATCACTTAAAGTTCTGGAGATTTCTTGCACAAATTTGCTTGGTGGATGATACAGTGGAAAGTTACAATATTATTATTTCCATTTGCTGTTACATCAGATTTAAATATTTTGGTTCCTTAGTATCAAAAGTATATAAAATAATCAGTCGAATAAGAGCAAAAACATTACATTCATATATAATATTATGTGCTATTTACTAGCTTTTGTTGCCTTTTCTAGCTATGGTGCAGGAGTCATTTCTATTCCTTTAGCATATTTACTCTTGATTTCCTTACCTTGTAAAGATAAGTCTAAGCAGTTTTAAATCTCAGGAAATAACAAGGTCCATCCAATATTGAGTAACTGGGTAAATTGAAATACTCTAGCAGTTCACCAGGCATACTAGAGGCTCTGTTATGACATGATTGGCATGTCATTCACCTTAAGCATGGGTCGCATAACAAAAGTTATGGGAGGCCGTTTATGAAGCTGCCCTTTACAAAAAAAAAAAAAAGAGAAAGGATGTTCAGTTTTCCACCACCTATTGACACATTTGGTAGCCGTTCAAGTCTTAGGATCATTTGCTGTTATAACAAATATATCGCTGAATTTTAATTTATATTTATCCAAAGCAAATTCATTTTTTTGTTTTGTACTTATAACTAACTGGCACTAGAAAATTGTTTAGATAATTTTCTTAGATAATTGTGAAATCTCTATCGATTCTAAGAAAAAACATGACTACTTAAGCAGTTTTCTGTTGCATCCATTGATTAATTCATCCAGAATAAAATCAATTTTTTGCAAATATCTACAGTGAAGTCTACCTTGCATCTCATGACAAACAAACTAATATTCAATTTGGCTTGAACTTACGATAAGCCAAATCACCCTATTTTTTTTAAAACTTTACATCAGCAAAGCAATTTTTTCTGCTATCATAAAGTTACTATGAACACAATTTTCAGATTTTTTATTTGTTGTGCCAAAAAAGATTGTTGACAGTTTAGTTTTGACTTTAATTCACTCTTCTTATCACTAAGAAAAGGATTTTTCTAGTGCAATATTTACTATTGTGCATAGTAAAAAACTACATATATTTCAACTTTTCTTTTTTTACTATCACAATATGTCTTTGAACTCTGATTCAACGACTATAAATGCATCTGATTTCCAAAAACGTGGGATGAGAGTGAATACTCCATCTATATCAAAATCAAATGTAAAAAACACTGCTTAATCAAACACAGGATATTTACAATTATTTATTCATTTGAAACTGATAGCATTATTAGAGAAATCAAAATCTGCTCATTTTTATCACAGAATAGTAGTTACAAACTCACAGTCATTTTTGACAAAATACTGACAAGAGATTGATATCTGTTGTTGACTTATTAAAGATTCTTCTATCTTTTTATGAATGGAAAAATTTTTATATTAAAAAATATTTAAGATGCTGAGAAATTTTTAAATCCATTATTTTTCGAAATTTTTTCCTCAAATAGATATCAAACATGTCAATGAAAATTTTTAAATATTAGAATATCAAAAATTATTTTTCATGACAAACTATTGCAAAGTAATTTTTCTAGAAATATGGGACCACTAAATTACTTATAACAAGCTATGAGTTGAAGACCCCTAATTTAAACTGTCTAAATTATACCTGTCAAAGTGCTAAATTATATAAACATGAATAAAGAGATATAAAGTGTATAAGTTTCTGAGAATAAGATTCAGAATAAGCTTAGATTATCTACATTTTTCCCAACACAAAATATGTAAGCCTTGAGTTTTAAAAATAAAAAAAAATTAGGTCTCAGAGATTAATAATAAATTTTAAAATAGAAAAATTGTGAAAACACTTTTGATAAAACTGTTTCATATAAATTAAAAACTTTTTCATGCATAACTTTACTTATGATACAATTACTATATGAACAATAGCATTTTCCAATTAAAAATTAAAAAAAAAATTCTCATATTAATCAAATATTTTCCTTATTTTATCCATGAATGGAGAATAAATATAAAAATCATATTGATTCTAAATATATTCTAAAGTGTTTGTACATGATGTATTTGTATGATTTGTAAATTGAAAGGTATTCAAAATATTTCTCCAGGTAAAATTTTTATTCTACTCTTTCTTTTCCCCTAAATGAATTTTTTAAATAGCTTTTACTAAATAGAAATTACATAACTATAAAAATTTTAAAAATTTTCCTTAGCATAGTATTTTTCTCTCAATATTGTTTTAAAACTTTTTTTCTTATACCATTGTTTTTGTTAAAAGTTTTTTTAAAACTGAAGTAGCAATATGAAAACTAACTTTAAATAAGATGCTTTTAATTTTATCTACAGATAAAAAAAAATAACATTCACATAAAACTCTGAATGATAAGAATTAAAAAAATGTACAGTTCTCTACACTAAACTTATACAAATGTAAGAAGATATAATTGAAAAAAATAATGACAATAATTATACCTGCATAAGAATAGGGTCTAAGGATGACAATTTATTTTCTACTCTTTGATATGATATAGATGAACTAAGAAGCAAAACAGTAGGATTATTTATTCTCTGGCGCATCTGAAATGAAACAGATAATATAAAAAATTGAAAATAAAGAAGTAAGCGTACTTTTTTTATACTTCAATTTAGCTTTTAAAAATGTTCATCTAAATTTATTCTTGCTTAAAGAGATTAAAATTTACCACACTTTCTTAAATTAATAAATTTCAGTATACAATTTATATAAAAATTTTAAAATCAAATTGTAAAGATTATTTATTTACTTTTTTATGAGCAACAGTTTTTGAAAATACAACACCGCTAACGATTGTGCTCTCAGATTTATTTCCACTAGTAATCTGCAAAATAATGTTTTCGTGATCATTAAATATGAATACAATAAAAATCAGCAAATGATACAAATATAGCGAAAGAACAAATTGAAAGTATAAATTATGTCAAACTGAAATATTAGAAATAAGTGCAATAACATTCTCAATTTTATAAATTATTGAATAAATGAATTCCTCATAATTTTGAAACATAATATAAAGTGTCAAGGATTTTTATTGAGCAAATACTAACACCATACTAATGGATGGATATTAGGCTCTATCAATATTTAACTTGGATACAGCTACTTTGACAACAACTTCTAATAAAGTTAAGAAAAATCAAACAAAAATAATTTTTACCCATTGAGTTTTACAGATTTCAGCCATAAAATGCACATAAATATAAAATATTTAATTAATTGTTCATAATATTGGATTTTGTCATGACCATTAAAATATTCTTAGTTTGACAATAGATTATAAATCATTTATTACATGCTACAATAATAACCAATGACATAAAATAAATTATATACTAATCCTTGAAACACAAAAGCAATTAGTTAAAAATAGAGAAAATACATAATAACATATTTAAATTTAAAAATGCAAACTGCTATCTGCAACATTTAATTTAATTGTTCTGAAAGCAAAAAACAAGTTACAGGATACTGTGCATGAAAATCAAAATCACCTTGAGAAAACATCCAGTTGTTTTTTTTTCCATCCTTCCTTGAAACTCAAGAAAAAGGAAAGAATGGAATATAACAAGAACTAGTTGTGTATAATGTATACAAATAACATCACTCTGTATCAACAATTTCTGTTTTGGTTGTTTAAGCCAAATTTTATAGAATCATTATGGTTTGGAAACATCAGTCTCATAATGAATAATTATTTAGGCTTCTTAAGCTACCTTATGTATAATTTTTTTAGTATTGGAGACGTCAATCTCAACATTAACGATTAGTTTATTGTTTGAACAATTTAAGACAGCTTTACATATGAATAACGAGTATAAGAAACACCATTCTCATAAATGCATCTGTTGGTTTCTCAAGCCATATTTGATTTCAAATACTTGTTTTATGATGCTTAGAAAAATAATTTAAAATTAAAAAAATAATTGAAATTTTGTTTGTGGTTATTCCTTCTAAACCAACGTAAGTTGATTTACAAATGAATTACTATTTCAAGATAAAAGGAAGTTTAGTCTGTGGGATTCATGATTTATAAAATTATAGTATGAAAAATGTATTGATGATAAATGCTTGAAAGAAAACTGTAAGTGACTTTTTAAATTAACTTTATTGCAATAGCTCTCAACATCAGTTTTTAAGCCATTACCTAAAAAAAATTACAAATATAAAATAAAAGTATTTAATAAATTTAAACAAACAAATTTAAATTAATTTTTATGTACCTACTTGTAATTAGATATAGATCCATAAAAATCAAAATTAGATAAAATAAGAATATGCATTATTCACTTTAGTTTAAAATATGAAATTTTGTATGAAAATACTTACTTTCTTAAATTGAACATATTGCCGAATATCCATGTCATCAGCATCATTCTTCACGTCTGGATGAACAGATGTAACAACATGGTGTATGATGGGTAATACAACATCAGCCCAAGACAAAGATAAGTTTTCATTACTGAGAAGTTGTTTTAAAAGTCGTAATTCATAATTCTTGAATTCTTCACTATAAATACATAAAATAATGCAAATATGAAATACTAAAGCAATTAAATATTCTTTCAAATATCATTTTTACAGAATTACTGCAAAAGAATGTAGTCAATTTAAAACTAATAATTGTTTCATTCAACAATAGCAATTACAAATAAAATAACATTTGAATATACATAAGAAATTCTTAACTTCATTATAACAAATATAGAATATGTAGTAAACTACCAATTATTAATAATGATTAATGTGTAGTGAAAATGAAATTTATTTCCACTGTCAACACTTTCACATTTAATAAAATGTTTTTATAAATTTTTATGAGCATTTTTTAATTTGATGGGAATTACATAATTCTTCATTGAGGAACGCAAATAATAATTTCAATTTCTTATGAATAAGTTACAAGCAGTTTTAAAAGACCTGGCTAACAATTTGTAAACACATTTCAGATAATATGTCATCTGTGGGTCACACAGAAAAAAAAATTTTTTTGACAATCTGAAAACTTTCACAAAATCTACGACAAAAAAAATTAAAAATATTTAAACGTATTTCAAAAATGTTGTTCATGTAGCATGAAAACTATTTATATGTTACCAAAATCAATTAATTATTGTTATGTGAATCAGCATAAAACTATTAGAAAAACTTATTTTAATTTAGTAATAATTTAAAATATAGAATAAAATTTGTAATTTATCTAATAAATTTATGTTTATCAATGTAGATATATTCAAATGATACGTTTAAAATATAGCAAACCTAACAAATTACAAAATTTTAAAATTAATTTTTCAAACTCACTGTTGATATTTTTGTAAAAATTAAATTTGAAATGCCTAGAATTAAAAACAGTAAAAACTTAAAAATTTAATTTTTTAAATATCGTTTTTACAGTCAAACTAATAATATTATGAACAAATATCAAGTCTTCGCAAATAGTTTATATCTTAATATTTTGGAAAATTTCAATATTTTCTTATATACAAAAAAAAGTGTTAATTTACTCCTCAAACAAATATTTCATATAGATCTTGATTTATATATATATATATATATATATATATATATATATATATATATATATAAGTAAAGCTATTTATTTGAAAAGTTATTTATACTAAAATTATCATACATTTAGGTAGCTATTATAGTTCATAATTATACCTAATATATTTTAACAATTTATTATAAAAGTTAATGACATTTATCACTCTACAAATCTATTTTGCAAGCAGAAAATTATTTGAATCAAATATGAAAGATAAAATACTTCAATTTTTCAAAAGTAACTTTTTCCATATTATCTTCTTTAAGTTGAGCATCAGACCATGTTTTTGAGGAAATTGCAGATTGATTAATTGAAGAATCTAAATCCTCTTCAGTGAAAGCTATAAACGGAACATCGATTTCAGAAATGGTATTACTTCTTAAGTGTTTAATTTTACTATATGAAATAAATTAAAAATTTATTTTATTTCATATATTTTTTAAGTTAAATAAATTAAAATTTTATTTAACTTAAAAAGTATCATTATAATAAGTTGTAATTAACTAATTCACACATAAAGTTACTTCTTTATTAACTCATTTTAAATTTCTTTAGTTTAAAATGTATAAATAATGCATTTTATTTTTCAAGAAATTGTTAAATTTAAAAGCAAATGTTCATTAATTTTACAACTAAAAAAATTTTTTAACAAAATTTCGTCATACCTGTCTCAAACTGGTTATGCATATATTTTTCAAAAGCTTTAGAGCTATAGAAGACATTTTCTTTATCTTCATTTTCTGAAATAAATAAATGGCTCCTATGTATTTTATATTCTTTAAAAATATTAAACAAGTTTCTAAATATATACTAGTTATACACTTTTAATGATAAAGATAAAATAGACACACATGTAAGATACTAAAATAAAACACAAGGAACTTATTTACATTTAAAGAATAATAATTAATAAAATTATTTTGCATTTTACTTATATACCTTTATAACCAATCAATAAGATATTATACTTTAAAAATACTTTTTATTGTAACTAACATCCCATATTATACAGTTCTATGAGTTTCTTATATTGATATCCATGATTCAGTTTTTATACATAATTTATAACAAATGTTAAAAAACGCTGCTCAAAACTGACACACTTGAGACACATATATATTTTAAAAAGAACACTATCAATGATTTGATTGATTTAATTTATTTTTATTATTAATTTAAATTATTTAATCTTCTGATTTTATACAAAATAAAAACGTAAGAGATTAGAAAAATATTTATCTTTTTGTTTTAGATATATTCCAAGTTTCACTTACAAAAAAAAAAAAAAGATATTTTTCATAAATTAATGTTATTTTATATCTAAAACTACATTATTTATGAAATACCTATCATTTAATATAAATAAATAGAACAATTTCAATAAAAGAAATGACAAAAATGGAATGTTCTAATTAAGACAAAATATTTTTTTTTAACTCCACAAATAAAAACACTTTTTCAGAAATTTAGTTTTAATTTATACTTTAAAATGAAATACTTTATTTTCAAAAATATAATACATTATAAATTTTTAAGAATGAAGCTTTTTTATAATTCAAAGAATTATAGGAAAAGGGAAATGAATTACATAACCTCTTATCTAAGTTTTACTTATATTATTGCTACTAGATAATTACTAAAATTATTGTTTTACTTCAACAGATATGAATGGCAAATAGGAAAGTTAAGTTGCAAGAAAATGTTTCTTTTAAAATTTTAACACTATTTGAATATTAGCAAAAAAAAACTAAAAAACCATTTAAAAATATTTTATTATTGTAATTGATTAATTTATTATCTTGACAAACATAATAAATTAATCAATTACATACAAAATTCCAAACATCAAAATTTTTCTACATATGTAGAAAACTGCAGTAAATATGGTGAGTAAATCGATATATGAATCTTGGCAAAATCTACTTTCAAATATGACTTTGTCTATAACACATTTAAAATGCAAATTAGAATTTATAGATGCCTCTGAGTTATGATAACTTTGTATGATGCAATAATATGATAGCACTGCTTCTGTAAAAGTATTTTTATAAATTATGAATTGTTTGTTATTTACAAGCAATTCCTGCAACAATTGAAAATGAAACATGTGTACAGAGATCAAGATTTAAAATATTAATTTTCTAGAAAATTGCTTTGAAGCACAAACTTTTACCCAAAGTAAGAGCCCTTAAGTGACCTATATGAACATTTACTTATATTCGTTTTACTCATGGAGAAACATGCTTAGTAAAATATTTAATATTGCACTATAGTATTAAATATTTTACTAAGCATGTTTCAATAATCAGTTACAATGATCAGATAGATGTAATGAATATTGTAAACTTAATAAATACTCATAGATCAGATTTAAAAAAAAAAACTATTTGAAGATATCACAAATAATTATATTAAACTACAACAATTTCCTTGATTTTACTTATGGTTGAAATATTATAATATTTCAATGGGACAAAAAATATACACATTACTTAAAAAACTAACTTCATAAAATATTTATATATAAGATATGTTTGATACAATACCAATATTTAAAATATAAACTTACCAAGAATGTGGCACATAATTACATTATATATTTAATAAGCATAGTTTGTTAATTACATTAAACAGGAAAAAATATGCACATTTTTAATTTATTGAAAAATTCAAGCTTTTATGTTCAAACTAAAATATAGAAAAACGATTAAATAGTGAAATAAAGAACTTTCCACTTAGCTACAATTTTTTGAACTTTCTATTAACTAGCTTTTTCTGAGATACGAAGTTCAAATTTGAAGAACTTACAGTATACTATTATCTTGTTTAAAAATGAAAATGATAACATAAAGAAAGAACATAATCAATTGAATATTAACACATTATTAAATTTTATCTTTGCAAAGAAGAGCTACTTTATCACATCAAAATATTGTTTCTAATCCGATGAAGAAAGAGCATGAAAAACTTTCATGTTCTTTCTTCATCGGATTAGAAATCGGATTCTTCATCGGAATGAAAAACTTTCGAATTCCTCCATTTAAAAACTGTAGCTAACAATTCCTTCAAACAGATTATTATATTTAATGAAACTTTATTCATTTAATTTTTGTATGTTAATAATTTTTTTTTACGGTTAATTTTCATAAAAACTAATCTGCTTAAGAAAGCAAACTTTTCAGTGAATTGCGTTGGAAAAATCTAAATTCAACATATTAAAAAATTCAAAAAGTCTGGAAATTGCAGAACTTACAGACCCATGCAATCTATTCATCTTTAAAACTTTCAAATACTTCATAACAAAAGTATGAAAGTATAAGTATATAAGAAAAAGTATTAAAATAGTTGAGTGAATTTTTAAATATTTACAAAATGAAAAATAAATGTACAAATATAATATTCAAAAGTTCAATCAAATTTTATAAAAGGAATTTTCTATAGAAAAAAATTATTTCATCATGAAAACAATTAAATTTTCTTTTTTAATGAAATATAATGATAAAAATATTGAAAATTTGGATTCTAATTAAATCCATTGTTTAAAAGTTAGAACAATGAAAATAATAATTGAATTAAGATGTTTTGAAAACATGTAACTTAATTTCTCCATGAATAAAAGAAAAGTTATAAAAAAATATGCACATTTCATAACATAATCATACATTTCCTAATGTAAGAATAAAATATGAAGTAATTTTATGACTATGTGACAGTTAAAAATGTAACTATGATCTAATTTTTTATAACTATGAAATAATTTTTTACATGTCAACAAATGAATAATAATTTAAAACCTAATAAGTTTTTAGAGCATCAATTCATATGAAAATAAAGCAAAAAGATTTGTTTAGAATAATTTTTAATTGTGATCCCATCTCATCAACACAAATATGACTAATTTATATATATAAAAAATTCTCAAGATATTCTACATTAATAATATAAAAATAAATACAAAAAGAAACAAATACACAAACCTGCGGATAATGAACTTTCAATATTTTGCTTTGAAGAAGGACTTTTATCAGATTCATGTTGAGACTTGAATATGCTTACTTTAGATTCTTTTACATCTAAATCTAAATAAAACATGGAGCTAGAAGAGGATAACCTAGAATAACTGCCAGAAAATCCTCGAGGATTACATGGTGTAATAGGTGTCAGAGAAGAACTTTCTTTGATACTATCTAATAAAAGTCATAATTAGTAAATTATAAATCAATTACGAATATTAATTTGAAAATACTAAACAATTATTAAATTATCACATATTTAAATTATAATAATAAATAATTATTAAGAATGAAAAAAAAGCTATAAATATAAAATAATCATGGAATAATAAAAACTGAATCATTTAAGTTAATTATGACTTTCATAATTATAAACTTTATTATTTAAAGTACAAAAAGAAAAACAGCAAAACTATGGGAGTTTTTAGAATAATGAATCAAATAAAGAAAAATTAATAATAAGCAAATGTCTAGGCTTAATATAACATAAAAAATCCATCGGAAAACAAGACCTACATACAAATATGCCTGTATATATGCAAAGAAAAAAAAAGAATTCTTCAGAAAAAAAAATGTATAAATCAAAGAGAAATGTATAAATCAAAGAGAAAAGAAAACTTAAATACAATTTTATAAATTCATAAATCAAAGATATAATGAAACTTCACAAATACATTAAAAAAAGTGACCTTATTACAAAGTTATTATTTTATGCTCAACTGAGAAAGAAAATTTAACAAGTATTAAGAAATTTTTAAAAAATAAGTTTGAGATTTTTGGAAATATAATGGATTTTTTATTATTATACAGAATATTAAATTATATAAAGAATATAAATTACATGAAACAATTAAAAAATATCATTTAACAAATAAAAGTTCCTTTTCTAAACAAATTTTGCTAAACAATACAATTACTATACAAAAATAAATTTTGCAAAATTTTAATTTTCTACTTATTTTTAGAGAATACATGAAAATGAAAAACAATAGCAAGTACATACATGAGCCGTTTATTTTAAAAGTGGCCCAATTTCATTTATTTTCAAATTGAGAGATTTGAAGATAAATGTTTTTAAGGGTTTCCATTTCAAGGAATTAAAAAATATATGTATAGGATACTAATCAGTCATACAGCTTAAGTGTATGTAAGGGTGTTAAATTTATAGTTCCTATAAAAATAGAAGCAATTATTAAGTGAATAATATGCCTTTTCTTATGAAGAATGGAGTTAGGTCATTTTCATAACTCATAACTAGAATCACTATAAAATTTGAAGGTGCCCAAGTCAATTCAACATAATTTAAGATGCTTCAAACTGAAAAAAACAATATTCAATTTTTTTTACATATCTTCAAAACACTTTGGTAACATAATTTATGCGATTCAAAACATTTTTTAACTACATAATGTAGAAAATTACAAACATAAATTTATTACAAAACAATTTATTACTCATTTACATTTTGTGCATGTGAAAGGGATTTGAAGAAATCATGATGTTCCGATGGTATATATTGTAATAGGTCAACTATGTTCTTGAATTTTGCTGTTATTTGTCTGATATTTTTACACAATAGTGTCAATACAATATTTTCGAACTTTTTTGGTCTACAACTATGTGGTAATAAATTCAGGACTTTAAAATTTTCATTCTCACTCATTGATGTCTTATAGAAAATTTTATACAGTTCATTTCTGACATAACGCATCCAAGATATTTTTAACCAGTTTATTGATTCTCCATCAGAATTCTTTATCCTTTTAAAAATTGCATCTTCTAATAATTTTGTTGATACAAAATCTACTTGTCTCATTTCATTTACAATAAAATTATTACCTTTCCAACATTTTTTAATAATCCTATAATAGTTTTGGGGGAATGAACCGCAAATTATTTTTTAATGGTATTTCTACCACACCAAATTCTTTATCATTTGGTAAAAATGAATGTCATGATATTAAAAATTTGTGGTCTATGATTTCCACATTATTTTCCAAAGTTTGGATAACTTTTAACCACATTAAAGACACTTTCATGATTCTATTTTTCCCAGCACACATGTCACTGTAAACTATAATGTGGCTTTCATTTCTTAAATTTTTAACATGTTTTAGGATGCATGAAAGAATTTCTTGAGCACCCCTGGCTGCAATGGTTTCATCCCAAACATACTTATAAACATTATTATGAAAATTGTGAATACCCAAATTTAGAACATGCATATTGTGTTTGTAATATGCTACTGACGTAGTCAATTTTTGATACCTTCATTAATCCCCTTGCGACTGCTTTGCAACATTATCAATAATAAATATCTACATTTAAATAAGATGAAATTAATTACAGATGGAGTTAAGCCACTTTCAAACTACATGGTTCGATTATTAAAGAACTCTGAAAACTTATATGTCAAGAATTATCATATTTGCTTGGAATATAAGAAGCCTGAAATGTTTTACTGTAAATAACATGAAGTTGTACAAGTAACCATGATAACTGGAAAAAAAAATGAAGTTAGGCCATTTTCAAAATAAACAACTCATATATTATACATATTTTTCCACATATAAAATGTAGTCACTACAATAAAATACTACAATGCTAACAATCTAAAATGCAATATTTCTAAAAAACATCCAATACTTTAAAGATTTATATTAAATTAGACTGTAGTAGAAATCTAAATAATTGGCAATGAAAACAATTTTCTACAAGATGATCACATAAGAGGACAATAAAAATAAGTTCAAAAGCAAATTTTAACAATTGAGAAAAAAATTGTTTATTCTTTAATACACAAAACCTTTTTATGCCTGAATAAAACATAAGGGATAATGAAGTTTTGCATATTATATTTTGTTCGGGTATAATAAACTTTTGTATGAAATAAAATAGCAAAACTTGAGTGTGTTTCACTATTTGATCAATACTTACCGTTACACTTTGAGGTAGACCTTAGCTTTCTGAGCAGTGTCATTTCAACTTTCGAATCCTTGGCCTAAGATTTCTAGTTCTTTATTTTCATAGTTTTTAAATCTCATCTAACCATTTTTGACTATTTTAAATAACCATTTTGTCTGGAAATAGATGTTTTATGTAATGGTCTTTCTTTCAAATCAAGCAAAATTGATTTTCCTTAAAATTTGATATTTCATGTATTCTTTTAAAATGGCTTAAACATTATAATAAAAACCAAGATTTAAAAAATGTATGCTGCATTCTCCCTAAATTAAATGGTCAAGTTTCTTATTGTTTTTGATTCTCCACTGTAAACTGTTTAGTTTTATTGATTTGATGAGACTGCTTGAAAATTTTTTAAAGACTAATAAGTTGCATTTTTATTATTTGTCAAGTTTCAGTTTCATATGTTGCTACAGGTCTGATGATAGTTTTAGGAATCTTCACTTTAATATTTTTAATAAGGTACGTGTACTTAAATAGATTATTGGTATAAATAATATCATTTATTTTTTATTTGAATCTTGGAATTAATTTTTTCAGAAATATTATTACAATCATAAAAAATTGAACCAAAGTAAGTGAAACTCGATACCTTTTCAAATTTAAAACTATTAACTATAAATGCAGATAAAGCATTGGAACATTTTGTTTTATTCTGGTACTTTGTTCACTGGTATTTCCTTAAGATATATTCCCCAAAACGCACTATTTTTTTATAAATTAAGCAAATAAAAAATTTTATGACACATTTAATAGAGTGATGCCTCTATGATTATTGCAGTTTAATATATCATCCTTCTTATATATTGAATCAGTTATCCTATTCTCTTATCACTTTATACATCCTCTTTTCTCAAAATCAAATATTTGATTCTATATCATCAAACTATCGAAGAGAACAAGTACAAAAGCCCAAAAAAATTGAACTGAAAAAAAATATAAAAAATGCAAAACACACAACAGCTGATGAGACAACATATAGCTTTTGATACTATCTTATACAGAAATCTTAAAACAATAATTAAACTTTTGATTCCATACTACAAGTATCTGTTATTGTTATAAAGTGTTGAGCTAAGATAATTAATAAATAAATGCAACAGTAACCCTTTTGAGCTTAGTAATGACTATATATTCTTTCACTGTACAATAAAATATTGATCTAACATGGGTGCATGAGTTCATGCCATGCATATTGATATCATGGCAAGGTCACTATCATGGGATTATTATTATAGAAAATTAATCTGATTTTAATAATTATAAATAACAGTATTTGCAACTGCTGCTATAAGTTTCACATTCTAAAATCAGTGATTCTTTATTCACTTATGTTCATTACGCTCAGTGATGATACCATGGCATTATCACTATCATGAGATTGACTTTTGCAAAACATTAATCTGATTTTAAAATTCATAAATGGCACTATTAGCAGCTGCTGCTACAAGTTTCACATGTTGAAATTAGTAATTCGTTACGATTTTAAAATTAAATAAGCATTCCAATATATAAAATCAAAATTACATTAAATAAATTTTAGCAGTATGTGCAAACAGTTTAAATAAGCATTTTCAATATAATACAATTCTATCATAAAAGGCACCTCACAAAATTAAAATAAATTATGATTAGTGTAAAAATTATTAACAGAAAAAGTTTTTCAATTAGCAAGTAAATATTCATAAAATTAATTTTAATTTAATTACATTTTAAATATAAGGAAATGGAAGTATATAATATAAAATAATAGTTCAATAGCAATCCCCGATTATTTTTATGGAAAACTTAAATTTAGAGTCTGTCAACATATTTAGCATATTTTACTGTAAAACTTAAACAATCTGTATATTTTTAATGTATAAAGAAATGCATAAGCATTTAAATAACATAAACAATTCTATATACTGACTTACTATTAAATGCAAGATATTGCTTATAAGTATGAATTACAGAAATATATAGAGATTAATAAAGATCAAAAGACAACATATTTTTTAAGTTTTTTCTTCTGTGTAAAAGCATTTAGGAATTATAGACTTGAATTTAATGAAAACCATATTTGAACAATAACTGTGTTTCAGTAAATATTATTGTGATTAATATATCAAGAAATAAAAAAATAAAACAATTATACAAAATGAATATTTTATATTAAAAAAATTACCTTTGAAAATAAATGAATCTGCTGTCTGAATTTCTTTAACCCACAGTGGCTCAAGACTTTCTTGAATTTCACTTGTCATCTCATTTCGGGGAGAATTTTCAAAAGGTGGTACCTATGTTGAGCAAAAACCTTTCCATTAAACAATGACAAAAAATGCATTCTGAAAATAAACTAAAAGTAGATTCATCAATAATTAAGAACCTTAAAACATGAATTATGGAAAAATAAACAAAATGTAAATATTCAATACTTTTAATTATAAAAAAAGAATTTACACAAAAACTATTAAATTTGTAGCCACATTTGCACAAATATTTGATACATTGCTTGAAAATAATAAAAAAAAAATATTTTGAAAATTTTTACAAAAACTTGATTTTTTATATATTATTATATACAATCACACATGCAAATATATTTAAAGCAAATAAATTCTAATTTAATTATTAATATAAGAATCTTATTTAAAAACTAAATAAATACAACATTGAAATATTAAATTTTTTTTTCAAAAAGAGTAACTTTTATATCATAACGTAAGAATGAAAATAAGTTTTAAATTATTTATTTAATATAAAGGTTTTCCATTAGAGCCAAAAATTTTATAAGTTAACTAATTTGAATGGTTACAGACCTACAATGTGATTTACATATATATTAATTTTTTAGAATTATCAAATTACTCAAACTTTTCGTTTAGAAAACAGAATCACTGGTTGCTAAATTATCATAATCCAAATAAATGAGAAGTCATTTTTTCTACTTCATATTAGTTTGAAACATAAAAGATCCCCTATCTTGTAATAAAATGATACTGCAAACTAAATATATAAAATTTTGTGCAAAAATAAGGTAAACCAATAAGTTAAAGACAATAAATCTGCATCCATTTATCAGTTTTTGTTTGCTGCAATTTTACAATACAATAATTGAATTTGCTGAAAATACAGAACCTTTCACAAAAACATTAAATGCATGATCAAATTTTAAAAAACAATCAAATTATAATAAACCATTTTTCATGAGAAAATTAAAAAATATACATTTAATTAACTAAAACAATATTAACCATATCTTTTGAAGAATATGGTGAGATAAAGTTAAATTAATAATAGTACTCCCATTAGACATTTCCTCAGTTTGAATATAAATTTCAAAATACAAAATATTGAATGTCTTTGTTTTAAAATAATAGTTTTATTTTAATTTAAAAATAAACGCTTATTTTAAGAATATCCATTAATATTTCAAACATAAGAAAAGTAAAGGTAGATTTATATTTCAAAATACCTTTAATTATCATAACAGTTCTTTCCATAAATTTTCTCAAAAATGAGATAGAAGTTTCAATCTTTATATTTAAAAGTTTTAAGTTAGATGCAATTTGTTCCATTGAATGAAATATTATAAATATCCCTATTATACAAAAATAAAATACTTAAGAACTGCCAAAACACTACATTAAATTTTAAAGAACCAATTATATTTAGTACATTATGTTATCAATAGACTATTTGTAAGCATAACTACTTAAAATTACATAAAATAATGTATTTAGCAAACAGTAAATGTATGAAAATATAAAATACAGCCTAAAGAAATAATAGCTGTAAATTTTGCAAGGTGAAATAAATTATAAAAGGACTTGGTTTTCTCAAAAATTCAGTTTCTAAAAATACATAATTAAAAAAAATTATTAAAATAAATAATAAAAATTATGAATAAATTCAATTTTTTTAACAATTTTATTGCAACTATTAGTTTAATATTCTTATAATCTTTAATTAGAAAATTACTTGAAACTCAAAATTCAATAAAAAAATTAATACATACATATACACAAATAGATATTATAAAGGTACATTAACATGAACAATTATGGTAATGCACAAATATAATAAATCAATAAACTTATACATTAATAAACTGAAAAATGTTAGTAAAAACTTACTTCCAGTGGTTTATAGAGAACATTACCATCAATAAAAGTAAGCTGTTGGGGCATTATACATTCAAGAAGTCCAGCATTTATAAAAGCTTGACCAATATTTACAGCATCTGACCTAAAATATTAGATATGTTTAAAATGAAACAAATAACAGGACAAACAATAGAAGAAATAAAAAGAAACCTGATTCTCAAAGAAATTCAAATATTTACTCTTTTATAATATAATTTAATGGTATGGTTCATAAATGCAGCTTAATATTAAATTTATCAAACAAATGATGAAAATATTTTAATTAAAAAGAGAGAGAGAGAGAGAGAAAGGAAGGAAGTTCAGAAAAATTCTTATGTGTAAATATTTTAACGGTATACGTAAAATATCAATTTTAATTTCATCTTAAATACATCATTTCAATTCCGCTTTAAAAAAATCTGGCATTTTGTTAATCAATGCAAATGTATTCCAACCCCACACAGTTTAAGATGATGATCAATCTTTTGATTGGTCATTGCCATAAAATGTATTTTCCTTTATGGTGCAGCTTTATAAATATATTAATATCTCTTATTTTGAATGAGTCATTAAGTCTTCATTCAGAAGTTGCATTTCAAAATAGCTGTAAAATAAGACTAGATAACGAATCTAATAGTTAAGAATTTACCTAGCCTTTTTCCAACACTGATATCTTTCAAAATTTGATCACCAAACCCGTCTCAATTTTTTTAATAATATTTATTATACAAAATAAATATTATACTAATAATTGTACATGGAACACTTTAAAGATAACTACCTCACTAATAATGTGAATAAAATAAAGTAAAATAGAAAATAAAATATTGGGATTTTAGGTATTAGCTAGCAACATGGAAGAATAACTGGATATATACATACAGCATTTTTCAATTTTAAAAATGAATATATTTATTAGAACTTAGAACAACTATATACAGAAAAATTCATAAATAAATTTCTAAAAATTATTTAATGTTTACATAATTTGAAATATTTCACTACATTATTAGTAGTCAAGGCAACTAACATTATTTCCCCAATCTTTCCAAGCAATTATTTGTCTTCATATGAATTCAAAAAAACATCAACAAGAAGAAAATAAAACTACTTTTCATTGGTTTTATCTGAAAGACCCAAGTGCTGTTTAAAGTTCGGTAGATTTCTCTAGGTCAATCTAGTTTTGACACATAAATAGAAAACAATTTTAAATTTGATATAAATAGAAAAGTAGAACATTCAACTGTATTAACATGAATCATTCTTCCATATGCAAATATATACCTATATGCATAAAAATAGGTATCTTTATTTCACAATTTTTTTAAAAACAAAATTATAAAGTCAGAAGTTTATCATCAACCCTTAATGTGGCCCTAGAATAACAGACTCTTTATAAACTTCCTTAGATCTCTCAGAAATCACATGCATTCTATTGAGAGAATCCCTGTACAAGTACATTTTTTATTTGGTTATGTGGTTACAAGTATTTGTTCATCTGGTTGTAAATAATCTCTTTAAAGAAGTACTGCCTCTTAAATTAGTTTTGTTGAAATTATGCATTTCATTGCAATGTTAAGATTAGTATACTCATAAAACAACCCACTATACATAAAAATAAATGAGTTATTTAAATATTTATTATTCAGCAATAAGATTTCACATGCATTTCAAAAGTCAGACTAGCATTTAGTAAATAATACTTGAGCTTATATCATTGTTTAAAGAATGGTATTATAAAATGATATAAAATTATTATCATGAATTTATAAAATGGATCAAATGTCAACTGGATCTCATTGTAATTATTATTATTGGATTATTTTAATAAAGTTTATTACAAAAGAAAATTAATTATATTTCATCATAATTTTCTAATGTCTTTGGAAGTTCAGAATTGCCATTTTTAACAATACATTACAAAATTATACTATAAAATCTTATCTTGAGGCATTAGTTAGCAATAATGGTTAGTAATTTTAACACTGAGCAAAAATCTAAATTGCAATAAATATTTTGCAGATGAATGTAGTAAATTTGCTGAAATATCTCTGATAATTGCTTAAAAGTAAGTAGCAATGACTTTATAATAAAATGCCAATATTTACAAAATCTTTTGTTGGAAAACCAACAAAAGATGTTGATACAAAATATATTTGTTTTGTTTCTTATGAAGAAAAACAAATCATGTTATTTATAAGGAACATATTAAATAGCTATTATGTATCTGTAAAAAATGGTGTTTATATAATAATGCAATGAAATTTGCTGCAATTAAGTTGCATTGGGAAAATCTAATCTCATATATTTTAATATTTAGAAAATTCATTATCATGCTCAAAAATCACAATTTTTGAGTTTACAATTCAATTACATAAAAATCACAATTCCTGTGAGATAAAGCAAATAAATAATAATATGAGCAGAAGCAAATGTAATTTAAATTCAACCTCATTGCTTATAGATACAATTAGGAAAATTATCATACATTCCACTGTTTTTCTATACTTCAGTTCCACAGACTAAATAAAGTCAGAATTATATTCATATTTTCTAAAATCCTGTGAATCAACCGCACGTATTAAATGTTAAAACTTTCAGAGGAGTACATCTCAGTGAATATTATGTTTAAAAAAAATTAGATTTTTATATGTCTATGTAAATGTTAACTGCAGTATAAATTTTTTGAGTAAAATTTTTGTTTTGAATTACAATTATATTATTTACATACAAAACGCACATAAGATTATTTTATTATCATTATTTTAAAATATTTAAATTAAATATACATACACAGTAATAAGTTTTATACATATGCATCATTAATGTGATAGAATATGTAAGAAATTCATAAAAAAAATAATTTCATCTATAGAATTAATGAAATGGAATATGCAATGCATACATATACTTAATAGTTTCCAGAAGTTTCTTGATAATATTCTTGATCAAAAATCTCTACATACACTTCAGAAATTGTATATTATTTCGATATAAAATACAGAATTGAATAAATATTTTTATTTACCTTGACAAACTAACATTATGATCAACAAGCCAAGTAATAATATCACATCCAAGAACTACTTTAGTGTGATGATCTTTATACTCTTGCTTCCACAAAGATACACTTTGAACAGAATTAAGCAAGTCTTGCATTATTTCTTTTAAATGTGTCCTATCCTACAGCAAAATAGTAATATATTAACTTAATAAATTATATTTTTTTTATTCTAATCATGTAAAATTTCTTAAATATCTGAAATTAAGTATATTTTAATGGCATAAAATATCTTGAATATTAATAGAAAAAAATTTCACTCATATTTTTTTTAAAAAACGTAGAGTAGATAAAAATTTTTGACCTGAATGGGCCCATCTAATTTCTGAATGCGCTCACGAGCAGGTAAACTTCCTAAAGTGGTTCTAAAAGATCTGAAATTGAAAATAATTTTTATAAAAAATTTAGATCAAATATTTACAAATAAGAATATTGTAATACACTCATTAATACTAGAAAATGAAATTACCAATTCGACTTAAATTTATAGCGTATACAAATAACTCTGAGAATTTTCAGATATAAAAATATACATGAAATGTAATGAAAATTAATAGTTAAATTTGAAATGGGAATTATTGTATCATAGGAGACAATTTTCATTGGCCAATTTTCAAATAATTTAAGAGTAATACATAGAATAAACTTTAGACAAAAGGAAAAATAGAATTGAAGTGAGAACATTAGCATGTTATAATTTTCTATAATTTTAAATAGAATTATATTGAAAAGAATGAGTACAACATCTACAATGAATCTTTGGAAATAAAAGACTATTTTATGATTTTGTATTATACGTTTTAGAATTTTATATAAGTATAGAATTTTATAGAAATAATTCTTATTAAGATGAAGAACCCACAGGTAGGCTGTTGTTAAAAGTAATCCTGGATAATGTGTCTATCATAAGAGAAAATGTTAAATGATGATAATCATTGTATCCATATGATGATAATCACTGATACATTAACACATTTTTATTCTGTCTTAAATCTGCTTTTTTTTTTTAATTCTTCAAATTCATTTAGATGCTTTATATGAAGATATGCATATTATACATATTATTTCTTTTTTATTGTTAAGAAATATACTTTCTTGAAATGCTCTCATTTCATATATAGTGGATATAAATTAAAATAATACACTTAAGGCTCATTTTTAAATTCTTAAAATTTAAGCAAAAGGTGGCAATTTTAAAAGAAAATGTATTATAAAGCTTATATGCAGAAGACATTTATTCTAAAATTTCTTTTCTCATTAGAAATTTTAAAACAAACTCTTCTTCTTTCTTATCCTCCAAAGTCTGACGGAGTCAGACACGATCTAGAATTCCGTTGACTCTTAAAAAGTCCAGCACAAGAAGGGGAGTTGCATAGAGGTCCTCCCTAGAGAGGCTTATACAATCCAAAATGTGCCATGGCGAAGCTCATGAGGAGGTAATATGCAGCTTCTGTTAGTCAAAAGACCGGAACAAGAAAAGGTAGAAGACTGTCTTGGCTCCATTATTTTACCTACTGATTTTAGCAGAGCATAATGGAATGGCCTTTACGCCTAGGGTGGCCCTACCAGGAGAAAATTCTCCCGACGTACTTCACCCATTCCGCCCAGGGGCACCCTCTCGCCACACTGAGGCAACCAGTAGGACTTCAGAGGGTTTAAAACAAATACTTATTGCAAGTTAAACTTTACCATGAGACTTTTTACATTGCAATATTTCCTGAATGAACTAATGTTTATTTTATCAATTTATTAAGATATCACACTATTTTAACTTTTTTTTTCTGAATTTACATTTAGATCAAAACTATTCCTAAGGTTATAAATTTCATATTACTTAAATTTTATTGTTTCCTACGTTCAGATTTATTCGTCACAAAAAAATTTAATTACATAATGAAATATAATAATTGATTTGTTACCAATTATCATATGAATTAATTCTAATTAATAAAAAATACATTATAACTATTTTATATGAAATGTTTTCTTTTTACATTAAAGTGTCTAATGGGAATGAATTTAAGAATTCTTCCTATAAAAAATTAATTTCAGAAAACGCATTCCAATGAATGATAGTTTCATATATTAGAAAGCCATAAAATTTGAGGTGTTAAAGAACCTTTAACATGTAATGTATACGACAAAATGTAGCAAAACTTGTGATTTTAATTTCTATAAAAACATTTCCAAATGTCATTTCCACAGAATAGTTTGGCTCTGGAAATTAATATTTAAAAAGTATTGTAATAAGATGAATGAGTAAATGCCAAATGAGACATTACATGTTAATATTTTAGTAATGTATGACAATGTATTCTTGATTATAAATGATATTTAATATGATGCAATTTTTTTCGTAGACATGCTACATGCAGTTTTTCTGATAAACTTGCAAGATGTAATTTTGGCTCTAAACTCTTCCAATTTTATTTCCTTACAGGATGTTCAAATTACTTGAAATTTTCAGAGTGAAGTTATTCAATCTGATTCAGCCTTTATTTTTCAGTGGTATACTTGCTAACCATCGTGGCAATGAAAATGCTACATTCTCACTAAGAGCTGCCAATATATTTTTACTGCAAACTTCAGAATAAGCTATCACAATTATTTACACTGCTATCTAAACCACATTGATTTAGTCAATTCACCAAATTGTCCCTTAGTTAGTCTGGTAAAGCAATAGATTTTTTATCACTTTTTGACATGAAGTTTTCTAAGGAACTACAAATTTAAAACTGACAAGTGGATTAACAGAGGTGATTTATATTGGGCTGCATGTAAGGAGCTGTAGTCCCTTGATATACGAAAAAAAGATTTAT
Source organism: Latrodectus geometricus (assembly GCA_026290005.1). Classification (NCBI taxonomy): domain Eukaryota; kingdom Metazoa; phylum Arthropoda; class Arachnida; order Araneae; family Theridiidae; genus Latrodectus; species Latrodectus geometricus. The sequence continues at coordinate 166,991 of JAPDSC010005525.1, forward strand.
TCTTAAGAATATTTATCTTAAATTAATAAGAATATTAAAGACAAATAATATTTAATTTACCCTTAATTATAATATTGAAATAAATTAAATACTTATCCTATATTAGGATGAAAATTTATTCAGCAAGTAATATTAGGAACATTTTAAAAGTCATTTAAAATCAAAATCTCAGATTCTAATGTGTATATCTACCAATTTTGCTACATTTTGATCAACATATTGCTTATTAGAAAAGTCTAAACAATTTGTTTTTATGATCATCCTATATTTACAGATATGTACAAACATACAATAGCTAACTTTCTAGTTCTTATTTTTTAAAATATTTTACTCTAGAAAAGGAGAGAAATGAAAGGAAATTTTTAAAAATTCCTTAAAATTTTACCAGCAAATTTTTGAAAAAAAAAATTAAGAGAATAAGAAAAATGTATTACTAAAAAATAAAAAATTGACAATAAAAATAGGCTATCATAAAATCAATTATACATCAATAAAATATGCATATGTCATGCAATATAATTTATACACTTTACTCATAAAGCAGTTTCTACTTTATTTTGTTATCTACTAATACTAAATTCTAAGCAAATTTTTAAAATGTTAAACACTATGAAGCTAATAAATTTATATTCCAAATAAAGTCTTTATGAAAATAATAGAAGCAAGCTGTGTTTTCAAAGATAGATTTAATTATATTTTTATGAAAATATAATTTTAATAAAGATAAATATTTCTTTTGAAAAAGTAAAAATATAAATTTTAATTACTTTGCCCTTGCTATATCCTCTTCCCTAAATCCCATAACAGAGCTTTTACGCCTTGCTGGTGAATCTTTATTTGGTTTTGGATTTGATAAATTTTCAGATTGGGAATCAAATCTTATTTTCTTTGGCTGATTTTCATGAAAGGACTGTCCATCATCATAAGTATTGATATTTGAATCAAGTGAACGCACACATGATAAAACCATTTTGCAGCAATAAGCACACACTCGAAGATTATCTATAACAAGAAACGGTATTTAAATAAGAAGAAAAGATATTTTTTGGATTTGTAACTAGATGGTAATCTTTTTAAATTAATTAATATTAACAATTAAGTAATGGAAATAATAAAATATTCTGCAATGATTAATTACAATAAACTTCCTTTTTCAAAGAAAAATCTGTATATTTCAAATTTAAAGAGATGTATAAAATATGAAAGCAATCTTAATTACTTTCCATATTTAAATTAAATATAAGGCCTAAAAATAAATATTTCTATAAAAAAATAAAAAATTTAAATACATTTTATAATTGGCAAAAAAACTTCATGTAGAATTATACAAAAACAAAGATTAAACAAAAAAAATGAACACTTAAACTAGACTAGCATTCAAAATAGTTAACTTTAATAAAAAGAGTTAAAATATAAAAAAAAAGTTTTTAAAATAATGCAAATAAATTATCTCGTAAGCGTTTTTTGAAATTTACCATTATTTTAGGAAATTATGAAAGAAAAAAGATGAATTTCATAAATTTTTCAATCAGTTGACAATATTACCAGAACAGATACAATTTAAATGTTCTGATAATTTTCATGTATATGATGTGCCTGAAAAGTATTTTCAAAAGCTAAAACTTTAATCAAATAAAAAAAAATTATTAATCAAATGTTTCAAGGATTATTACAGACAAAACAAACTCTACATATGTATACAATCATGTTATGCCATAAAATGTAAGTTATGTCATACAAACGAAAGAAAATATTCCAACATGGTTAGCCAGAGTGACACATTTTTTTACCCGCTCAAGACCATATGAATAAAACAAATATATAAATATTATTAAATTTTTATATTTAAAATGATAACTTTTTAATATTTATAAAATAATTTTTTTAAATTCAGAAACAATGAAATAACACTAAATGCAAATAAACAATATAAAATAAACTAGGTGATTACACAAAGACAATAAAGCCATAGAAAATTAAAAAAAAAAGTCAGAACAAAATTTTGCTTACTCGTATAACCTATAAGATCTCCAGCAATTTCTTGACTGCAACAACGCCAGCAAAAAATTTGTCCACAAATACGACAATGATGCCGTCTTCTGTAAAATGTAAATTTTTCACCACATTCATAACATTCTTTGCCCTTTTTATCAGGCATCCAAAACTGCTTAAAATCACTATCTTTATAACTTTGTAGACCCTAAATACATTCAAGGAATCAAAAATGAAAAAGTGGTTTTTAAAATCAATTAAAAACTGTTTTTAATAAGTTCTTAATTTGTTAAAGTAAGCCATAGTTATTAAATTCTCGCTTTAAAATAGAATATTAATAAAAGAATTACAATCTGTATAGTCATTTTGTAAAATTTATTTTAATGTTAAAAAATATATATATTAGATTAATATTTTTACATAAAAAGATCCTAATAGTTGGTAATTATAGTTTAGACAAGACCTATATTTTTTAGACCAAGAGCTTATTGCTTCAGAGTGATATAATATGAATCATTAATATAAATAACTTATAATAGCTATGTTTAATTATATATAATAGCATATATAATGTATATAATAGCATATATTTAATTCCTTTTGCAGATAAATTCACTTCTGTATTTCCTAATCAAATATCATTTAGCTTTCAGTTTTTATGTAAAAACCATAGATGATAAGAAAAATAATATTCATCTTTTATTCTACAGCGTCAAATCAATTTCCGAACAATATTTTTTATTTTTGTAAATAAGTAAGACTCATGACACAAATTTTTAAAATGATATATTAATTCCAAAAATAAAATTTCATTTTAAAAACTTTAATAAATTACTTAATTTTTGAAATTTATTCTTAAATACAAAATAAAGAGCAAAATATATAATAGTATATATTTAATTCCTATTGCAGATACTCATTTGCACTTATTTTATCAATAGAATTACATAAATCAAGCACGAACATTGAAAA
>JAPDSC010005525.1:174027-192491 GCA_026290005.1 Latrodectus geometricus
ACACACACACACACACACACACACACACACACACACACACACACACATATATATATATATACTGTATACATTTATATATATACATACATATATATTATATAAATATATATAAATCAAAAGTCAATTTTTAATACACAAAATATTTTGTTTGATTTAATTAGTGATTGTCTCAGGAAATTGAAAATCGCTTTCCTATCGGAAAAATTTTAAGTAGTTGTAATTGGCCAGCAGTAATCAGTCAAAAAAATTTTTTTTATTTATTTTGTTAAAGCTATTTATGAATTTAAATAGTTAGAGATAATTAAAAAAATTTGGTAACACAGTGAGACAAATTTTAACTCTCATTTTTTCTTAAGCTTGACTTGAATGACTCATTCAAAATTATTATTCAGACTAAATATATTTAAGAATTTCCTTAAACCTTTGATATTAGTGAAGAAACATGCTTCCATTTGAGTAAAAATACTTGAATTAAATATTTACAAGAAAGTTATTCATAATTTCAGAAAACATAACTTTCTTTTTAGAGAGGAATAGCAAAAAATGTCATGGATTATTTGCTTTACTATTAATAAACATTGAAGCAAATCATTGAACAAGCATATCAAGTTGCAATAAAAAAAATTTTTTTCTTCTAAAACTTTTTACCAATGTATTTAATAATTTTACACAACATTTAATTTAACAATATGAACAAAATATATCTTTCATGCCCTTCAAACTTGGACAGGCATATTTCAGCTTTCAATAACAGTTTTAGACAACATTTGAACCAACTGATTTGTCTTCCCCATAAATCTTTTTGGATCATCTATTTGAGTGAGATGATCCAAAAAAAAATCATTACAGGATAGAAGTCATCTATTAGAAGATAGAAAAGTGTGTGAGAGATAAAAATAATTTTATCTTTAGTTCTCACAAACTTCTAAAACTTTCTTTAAAGAAAAATTCCATTCATTGAAAGGTGTTCTATACCTGATTGTGCAAGCTTATTACAATTATAAGATTTTATTATTAAATTTGATATTAGTAATAAACTTGCACACTAAGAAATCATCATCCTATAACATTTTCATAATTTGCTTTACTGTCATAAAGAATGTCAAAATCATTTTTTTAAGTTTAAAACAATAAATACAGTCAAATTTACTCTCACTGAAGTTTATGAAATATTAGTTCTTTTATCTTAATCTTTTTCATTTTAAAGTATTCATTTAATTCAAAATAACTTAAAATAATTAAATAAAACAGATTTTTTTATTTTTAGAAATATTATGCCAATTTAGACATGCAAAATGAATGAAATTGAACAATATGAAGAACGAATATTGAGTTTTGCTGCATAGTAACTAATAAATTAATTAAATTTAATTTGCAAGAGAGTAAAAATAAAAGATGAACATCTAGTATTTTTACTATCTCAATTCAAATCAAAACTGCAAAATATTTCAGGAAAATTTTAAAATGTGTATATACTTAGAGGACTTGATAAAGTGAAGGAAATAATAAATATCCTATAAGACAGTCCAAATATATCATTCTATAAATCAATATAGTATGTTATCATAAAATTGTCAGCCATCCACATATTTTATGAAGTCTTAATTTCGATGTAGTTAATAAGATAGAATATTCCCGATTCGTTGAAATCTATTTCATATGAAATTTTTAATCCAAATATTCAAAAATGAATTTAAATAGCTTATTTAAGTATTTTGTTTAAAATACTTCTAATTATAAAGTGCTTAGTTTTTCCTTTGTTTACTTTCTTTTTAACGATTTTATAATTATACTTTTACATACATTGATAGCTCACTTTTATTTGCTAATTTACAATCAAGGACATTTCTAGGTTAGAGCATGGCAAAGTTTTTATTGAACTTTTTTACTATCATAATTATTTTTGTTTTACTATCATATTTATAATTCATAATAAATTTTGCATAAAATTTATCGAATGATATAAAAAACTTATTTGATGGAGTAATCAAAATAAGATGACCCTAAATAAAGCTGAATTTAAATCAGTGTACCAAGCTCATTATATTATTTTTAATTTATCCATTAGAAAGAGATTTTACTTTAATAATCTTAATTAATTTTCTATAATAAAACTAAGTTTTTCAGAGGATTTCAATGAACATAAAGATTTCAAACTTTGTTTCCTTAGATATGCATGTAAGGGTTTCTTTTATTTAACACTTTTATATTTTTTAATATTATAAAATTTGTAATTGTTAAACATTTTTAAACTAGAAGTTTTCAGTTGAACTGTAAAAGGCTTAAAAATAAATTTATAATAAAAGAGAAAGTAGTTCTCTAAATCTCATTGAGATTATTTCTTTGAAGATCAATAAAAAAACTCTAAGTTATAAAATAGATTCAATCAAAAAAAATTTGCAAAGTAATTTAAAATGTAGAAATAGATTAATAAACTTATATTATTTGAAATTTTCTTGGTTACATCAGCAACAAAGTATTGAGAAGAAAATTTTAAATTATATCTGTGAAATGATAGTAGGGGGGAACAGATTTCTTAGCAGACAATTGTTCTTTAATACAAATATTATATTACTTAAAACAACAATTACACTTATAAATTTACGTGGTTAAATTGCGATTTAGGTCCCCTTCCTCGCCAACTCGAGGATTTGAAGCACTTTTTCGCACAGGCTCATTAATTACTCTTTTTTTTAGTCTTTTCATTGGTGGCTCATTAAACTTCACTTTGAAATAGCGGTATAATTTTTGACATGGCATCAGAGTTTTTGAAAACTCACCAAGTAGGGGACCCAAAGCACATTTTCACCATTTAAGCATATATATTTTGACACTAGATAGGAAAGTTTTACATTAATATATCACTAACTTTATTTATTACAAGTATATTCTTATTTTGAAAACTTTTAGTAATAGCAGAGATTCAATAAATAATTGCAACTGAAAAATTTTTTTCAATAGCTGCATACATATAGCACTATTTCAACTTGACAAAGTCATAATAGAGTAAAAAAACTAGACATGCACTGTAACAAGTACATAAATTTTTGTTCCAAGTTTTTATTTCCCTAAACACAAAGAGTATAATTTTTATTAACACCTAAAAGTTTCCTAGGTTATCGTCTAATCATGGTAAGACAAGCATATTATTTTAATGAGCACTTTTACAACTATTTCTTAGTTATCATACACAAATCGCCAATTTGAGTTTTGATGGATTTTTTCACTAAAGGCTACACTGAATATACTTCAAACACCAATAATTACTCAAGAAATAAATAAAATAAAAGTCTAGATCTTTTTTAATAAATTTTGGCGTAAATTATCCACATAGATCTAAAGATATTGGCGTCTAAACATTAAAACATACTTTCCTTTCCTACGCTACAAATGTTTTCATAACAATGCTAGGTCATTAAATTGTAGTTAAATTATATAATGAATGCAGTTCCGAAACATTTAGAAAACTTTTCTTAATATAACTTTTACATTTTTTTATTTGATACCTAAGCTACATTTCAGACCAAATTTTAAAATAATTTAAGTTGATAAATATTGAAAATTAAATTTAAAAAGTAAGCTTCCATCATCAATACTTATCATGAAAAATTAATTTTATTACAATAATGTAATTGATAGCAATCGAAACTTATATTTACAATTTCAAAAATAAAACTATTCCCTTCTTGTCAAAATATTAATAGTTCTGTTTCGCTTGTATATGATTAACAACTTCATACTTGAATAGACATTACCCAACATTTAAGAGTACATTACAATTGAAAAACCGAAAGTTTTCTGTTAATTAAGGGGAGAAAAGTATGACTATTTGATTCGCCTAGATTTAACGAATAGATTCTTCTCTTATTCCGTGCTTGTGCCAACACTCAAACTTTTATTTTCTTTACCATTTGCTAACTTCCGAGTTTACTCAGTCATCACAGTTAATGATAAAAAATATATTTAAATGTTTATATTTGCTTACCTCATAGACTAAAAAATTAATTTAATTCACATTTTGAGTTTTTTAAGATTCTAGTGGATCACTGTTGAAATTAAATTTTCGTACACTGTACATGATACCTGAGCATTTTGTCATCAGTCGGAAGTGAGATCTAACCAGAGTGAAAAAACAACATTTGTATTTGAAACAGTTATTATTGGCATCGGATCTTTTATTTACTATTACGTCCGGACAATGGCGGTTATCTTAACTGTGCCAGTATATTTATGTATTATTTTATTCTATTTAAGTGGATTAGGTGCAAATAGTGTTACTTCTAAGGAAGGAAGAGGTATAGTCTTTTTAATAAATTACGAAATACGTAAATATATTGCCGATTTCATTAATGTATCTGTTTGAATTAAAGGTAAAATCTTGAATAATATTCGTTTTAATGGTGTGTGGGTATGGCTAAAATGAACATTATGGTCACCTCTTACTAAAAGCAAAAAACAGCCTAATGTGGTAAAATTTGGGGATTTTTATTCTGATGGCTAAATAAATTAACCGAAAGCAATTAATATCCAAATGTAGGTTGATATTGTCGTCATATCATATCAGAGTCATTTCATCTCTATACCTAGTTATACCCTGTAATCAATACTTTTTTCCAACTAGTTTTTTCCTGTGGCAAAGTTAGTGCGGGTCCAGGTATGTCTCAAGTACAGACGAGCAAATGACTGAGTGAGTCTGTGCTTGTTACAAAGTGACAAGCACTTACTTGCCAAGGACTTTGTGACAAGTCTCTACTGATTACTTTGTAACAAACATGTACTTGCTCTGAAAAAAACTTTCAAGTGTAGAAGAGCTAAAACACCAAGCAAAAATAACAATTTCATTGATACAGACAGATGAATCAGGAGATGAAGTAAAATTTAGGAATCGCTTTCTATTGAAGGAAGGGTGGGTAGGATAAAAAAAATGACAGTTGGTTTAACTGGAAAATAGATGAGTGATTCTTTAGAATTGGAAAATTGTTTTGAGTTGGGGAGAGGAACTGAGAGAATATAATGCATTTCTATTGGGTAATAGAAAATAAGTGATGCTCTTGAATAAAATGAGCATTTTCATTTGTTTTGATTAATAAAATAAACGAGTTTGGAAAATCAATTTAGTCATTGATTATCATTTTTTTGTCAAATTAAATTTTTAAATGGTAGTTTTTGACTCCCAAATTACTCTATTAACTTGAACAAAAAAATGAACTATTAAATATTAGGCAGTTATATAATTATATAAATTGCTATTTTGAGAATGAAAATTGTCCACATAAATAATTCATTTTTTGATATTTTGTGCAAATTTTTACTACTAAGAAAATAAATTGTAATATTTTTCATTTAAATTTTTTTTTTCACAAAAAAATATCATTTTATTTTAATTATTCTAAGCAAAATAAGATTGTATATTATATGAATTTTTGTTGTTACTTTTGTTTGACATATGCTAATTTTTTATTATGGTTTTTTATAAATAAATATTTTTTAAATTCAACCATTGTTTTATTCCATAATATTTTGCAATAAAATATATTTACGCAGTTAAGTGTTTTGCAAGCAAAATGCTTTGTATTTTTTATAATACGTCTTCAATAAATATGTTCATTCTATGTCAAAGTAATTTACATTGAGTACTTAAATGAAATTTCATATAATGAATTTTTATTAAGCTATAAAAATGATGTAGAATGAACATATTTATTTGACCCGTATTAAATACAAATGTATTTTATTTTGGTTTTCAGGTTTCTTAAATTAAAAATACAATATTTAAACTTGCTTATATACTTCCATCATTTTTATTATGTGTATTTTTTTCTATATGGAATAATAATGATTCGATATAAATATGTTTTTTTATTCTGCCATTGTTTAGTTTCACTACGTGTGACTGCAAATATACAGAATTTAAACTCTTAGGGGAAAAAAAAGTTTTTTTTACATATTTACCATACAATTAACTATTCATTTTAGTTTAGAATTTCAAAATAAAAAATAAAATTCAGTTTTTACATTTTATCTTTATACAATCATGTGTCTTTGCATTGTGTATTTTCTTAAATTATCACTTAATGTAAGTAAAATACATGTATTATGTTCTATCATTTTGTATTAAATATTTTATTATTCAATATTTTACATGAAAACATTATAAAATTTAGATTTTTAGGAAAACTGTATTTTTTGATATTTAATGAATTCTTGTGTGGCTATAAAATTTACCCTTATAGAGAATATCTACTTAAGGATTATGAAAACAGTTTTAATTTCTATTTTATTTACCTATAAATTGCTTTAGATTCTTAAAATTAAAACAAGATATGTGAATTAATCCAATTATTATTTCAGGTAAACCAGGTTTATCTACTACATAAAAATATAAACAAATCAAAATAAATGTCTTTAATTAGAAAAATTACTCTTAATTATAATATCATCAAATATTACGGTGATTGTTTCATTAATGTTTAATAACAAACAAATATAAAAAATTTAAAAAGTTGATTTTTTAAAAAAATTAATTGTTAATTTTTTAAGCAGACTTTAAAAAAATCTCTTAATTATTTCATTAATCCTCGCATATTACAATTCTCCACTAACTATATACCATTTAATTATAAAATTTTATGCATATAATTGAAAATTTTTACTCAATTCAAACAAAAAATGAAGCTTATTAGGTTGAAAAATAAAAATTATTTTCTTATCTATTTTTATATTTTAATTAACAGTGGGAATCTTTGAAAATTTATTTTAAACAGATACAAATATAAATTCCAAAAACTAATATAAATAACAAAATATGAAGTTTTATAAAAAATTTTAAAATTCATAAGTTTAAAATTTTTCACAGGAAAACTGTTTGCAGAAGAAATAACTTATAATTTAATTTTAATTCATTTTTATAAAACTTATAGAAATATTATAAATATGTTTTAATCTAATATATGGCAGCACATTACAAAATGTTATTAATAAAATACTTATTACTTTCTGTCAGTACTAATCAGGTATGCAAAAAGTATCTGCTCCCCATCCCTATCACTAGGTGACCCTGAAACACTTGCCACATTCATGGTATAAATATCAAGTGTAAATTGTTTAAATTATATATTTGTCGCAATTGAATTATGTTGCTGTGTCTCTTTTTATCTAACTGTTTGATAGCAATATTTTTTTAATTTTTATTCTCACGAAAAATAAATAAGCTGTTATATATGTGTAGTTCTCCAAGTGTATTAGCAAATCATGTTTACGACAACTTTATGATTACGACAACTTCACAAGAAATGAGTCTAGAATTAATTAACCAAAATTTATAATTCTAATTTGTGCCTTTTTTTAACTAATCATCTGTTGCTAGGGAAAATTTGGCTTTTGAAATTTAAACTAATTTTTAAAATTCTGTCTCTAGTATCAATTGATTCTCTATTTTATTAAACAGATATCTTTTAACAAACATTTTTTCGATTCCCAAAATCTTCATTTTATTTATTCTTGAATGGAATTTATCAAATGTAATTTAAATAAGTAAATTTAATTTTTTTATAATTGGGTTACATAGTTTTCGTCACTTCCATTTCTTGTTTTGTAGTATATTTCCTTCAACTTTTGTTTAAAAATATCTTAAAAAATAAAAGTGATTACTATATCCTTATAAATCTTTAAGGTTAGCGATTTAAAAGTGTCCCCATCTTATTCTCCTGGCTACTAACTAAACTCTAATATCTATATCATCCTCAGCTTTACCGAAAAATAATCAACTAAATATTACTATACTAAACAAGTGTTCACCTGTACTGTAGATGCTTTTCCCCCTAATCATATGGTGACACACTTTTATAATATGTCATATATGTTGCTATTGCATAATGATTAACTATTGTGCAAATTAATTAAATCAGTAATGTGAATTACATTGATATTTGTTTTTTAATTAAATTGAGTGATCACTCATATCTCTGTAAGAAGCATCATGTTTAGAATTTTCAGATAGATCAATAATTTGACTAAATTTTAAACAAAGGCATTATTGATATTGTTTCTAATAATAATTTTGTTATAATTATTAACATTCTTCAAAATTTTTACAACATATCTAATTTAACTTGTAAGATTCTTATTATATATACCAAGTAGAATCAATAAGCAAGTAAAAATGTTGATAGCCTTATTTTTTATTATTAATCAACACAAAATATATACAACCAAAGTTTTCTACAGTATTTAACTCTTTTGGTAAAATATTTAGTATATAAAATACCTATAATACATTTTCTTGCTTTATAGAAATATTAAGCTTGTTTTGTATGTTACTCTCCTTTTATCGGTAGTTATTTCTTTTAAGTTCCAATTTTAACTCCTTAAGCGATTTGCTTGTATAGTGTACATGCTACCCAAAATTGGCCTTAACTGGTTTGCCCATACAGCATACGAGCATTGATATTTTCTCCTTTCCTTTTATGGTTTGCCTGTATTTTTAATATTAATATTAATACTAAAAGAGACTATATTTAGTATTAATATTTTTCGACAGATGACTTGCCTTGTTAACTTAAATGCTTTTCGTCCAGGTTTTTCTTTGTAGCGGGTAATTCCTGAAATATTTGTTCTACTGTATTTTATTATTCATTATTTTTGTTTGCTTGTAAATTTAAAACCTTATGGAAGTAATAGATGGAATAAACAATGAAAATACTTTCTTGTTAGATGAATTACATTCTGATACAGATATTTCTTCTAATTATTTTAATTATTCCTCATGTGAGTGAGCTCAGCTCTGATGAAGATTTGAGTTCTGCAAGAATTTTCTCTGAGATTGATGTGAAAAATCCTGTTCCGTATCCTCGATTTAAATTTACTGGTTGTGCACATACAATTTGACAACACTTCTGACCTTCTACAATTTTATGAAACAGTCATTGATTTTTCTCTCATGAGTAATATTGTGATAGAGACAAATAAATATGCTTGAAAAATGCAAACATTTAGGAGTTTTTGTATTCCAAAATTATAAAATAAAAAAGGTTGTAAAAGCATTAAAAGTGAAATAAATAATAAATTTTTTTATTATTCTATAAATATGGTACTTATAATTAAGTAATAAAAAAAATGCCTTTTCTGGAAGCATTTCTTGTAAAATAATTGACCGCTTAAGGATTTAAAAATGATATTTTCTATATCACTTATTTGGAACATTCTAGTCAATGTTTTCAAATTTTAATTTCAAACTTTAAATGGTTTATTTAAACTTAATTAACACTGGAACATGTTTCCAACTTAAACTGTAAAATATCAAATTTTTAACCTATGATAATAAGAAAATATAATAAAATTTAAGTTTTAAAAAAGCTTAATGTTAGTAAGAAATAATTAAATTAACAATAATCTATTTCCATCTACATTGGAATTTGTCATGTAAATTAGTCAATCGTCACACATTTTAAAATTTGTTACTGCTCTACAAAGTATGTAACAATGTATCTGATTGTAATCTCCATATTTACAGAGTTCATTTTTAAGATTAACTTAGTCTTATTTTATGTGAATAGTTCTGATATTTCAGGGTGCATAGTTGCCTTATGTTACAGTTGATGTTTTGAGATGATAATTCCATAAATTTAACTTTCTTACTGTGAATTCTTGTGTAAAACATCAACAGAGAATCTCCTAAAAATTGATTAACCAGAAACTTTATAATTTAAAACGTTGGATGCTTTAATGTTCTAGTATGAAACCTAGCTTAAATTGAAAACAGACATGAAATTAACAATTATAAAATGAGTCTTTGTATTAAAATTACACCTAAAAATAACTTAATATGATAATCAGCCTTATTATCATGTTAAGTTCAACTTAACATGAAAATTATTAATTCTTTATTTAAAATATTATATCCCATTAATATGAATTCATTTTGATATTTAAACAGAAAACTGTATGCTCAAAAAACATATTTCGGAGACTAGATATAGTAACAATGCTTTAATAGAAAGGAAAATAAGATCTGAATGTATTCCAACTTCAAATTCCATTAAATGAAATAGCACTTTTTATTTATCTTTACTTTTCAAGTCCTTAACACAAATTTATACCATGATATAATAAATTAATTATGTATTTAACAAAGTAAAATGTGTCTTGCAAACCTCATTTCCAATTTTACATTATTAATTTATGATTAATAATAAAAATGATTTCCTATTTTATACAAAATTATATATTCTAAAATTTACTTAATTTTATTAAATATTGATTCTAAAAAACATGAACTTTATTTTCCAGATAGTCAAGATGTTATATATTTGAAGCCAAATGAACAACATAAAAAAAATGATGAAGTAGAATTTGTAACTTTCTGTTTTGATAGTGTTCCAAAGTCTTTTTTACAAATTTGGAGAAGTGTGCAAGTAAGTTATCTAAATTTTAATTTATGATGGTAGGTATATATCAGAACTACATAAAAATATTAATTGTGTTTGAATTATTTTTATGCATAATTGTACCAATCATCTATAATGTTCAAAAAAAAATTTGCAATTAATATTGAAAAACTTTATAAATTTTTTTTATTGGCTTTTGTAATTAAAAACAGACCTAAACTTATTGTTTGTTTTAAAAAATGGATCCTTTTGTACACAAAATGTTTTTACAGATATATTGTGCATAAAGATGTATTATTATATAATGGGATTAACTTATTTTAAAGGCCAGGACATAATTTTTACTTCCAGGACCCCTATACCCAGGGTGTTATGTAATTTTTGCAAGAATGTTCTTGTAAAGTAGCAAATGATAGGTATATAATAATAAACAAATTGTGTTTTTCAAAAATCATTTATATCAACTTAAATTAGAAAAAATAAGTATCTACGTTTTGTAAAGCTAATTTGTTTTGAAAAACATTAAAGGTGTTAGAGATATGTTTTATAATTTGAGTTTCTTCTCTTTGCATTTTAATTTTTCAATGTCTAATTTGTCTTCTATCATATCAATATATATTTCCTGATTTCCAGAATAGTCAGTCACCAACTTCGTTTCAGGCAAGGCTTGCCTGTATTGGTTTCTGAATTTTCTACTGGGACACCAGAAGGATTCCCAGTGTCCTGGGTATTCAAGGGTGAACAATCTTGATGGGTTTTTAAAGTGATTTTGACGGTAGTTTATTTCAATATAATGAATAAATGGTTACTGATTAGTAACTTAAACCAGGGGTTATAATAAATGACACAAGCATCTAAATTTATTTTATTTTGTTACTACAAAATATTAACATGTGTGAAACAACATTTTGTTTTGTACATATTAATTTTTATAAGTTACTTAAGTAAGAAGAAACACTATGCATAAAAAATAAATATTTGAACAATATTTACATATATTTTTTCATTGGCTAGGGCATTATCAAGATGTTATATAAAAGATGTCAACTATGTGTATGATGATATATTATCAAGATGTTTTTTAAAAAGTCTTTTTCCTTTTAATCTTCTAAAAATCTTCACAAAATAATTCAATATTAATTTTACATCAGATCCGGTTTTTAACCATAGATTTCTTCATCAAATTCCTATAATCAGTTCATCTGTTGTTCATTAAAGAAAATACAGTAGAAGTGCTGATATCCAAGATAAGCAGAAGGCATACACAACAATCTTAATCAGATTGGAGCCTGCTATGTGATTCTCCTTGAAGTGACCAAACAGCTTAAGCCATTTTTCTCTGCTTGAAATAATCACATCTCTGATAGTCTATTCTTACTTCCACTGTTTCTAATTTGACTGAAAATACTCCTTACCAAGCACAATATTGTCAAACAGCTGATCATTATTTATTTTCATAATGTATACATTAGGAAGACTTTAGTAATTTTAACAGAATTTTCAGACTTTTTCCCAATTAACAGCATTTGTTTTGGTTAGATTTACCCATGAAAGCTGTTCAGGATTTTCAGAACTATTCTCCTAGAGGTCTGGGTATGCAATGCATCTTTCATGAAAACCATCAAATTATTTTTTCATAATATAATTTGATGGCTTTTCTATAACAGACTTGCTCATCTAGATGCTTGAGATGCTCTTTACACCTATATGGATAAAGTTTAAAGCCTTTCTTTCTGTCAGGTTTCTTATGGGAAATTTATGAGCTTCAGTAACCTCAAAATGTTATCTTTTTCCCTTACTAGGATAGTCTTATTAAACAGTGCAAACTGTCCATGGACAAACCACAAATAGATCTCAATAATTAAATCGGTATACAAATTTCTTATTGTTAATGGGTGCATTTCTTGGTCTAGAAAAAATGCTTTCATACTTACAAAATTCTGTCAAATTCTTTCTAGAAAAAACATTATTGATAGACATCAGGCTTCCCATGTTAAATGGGTTTATGATATTGTATCTCAAAATATTCTCAAAAAATTTTTTAATTTAGTTTCACGGACTGTGTATATGTAAAAATATTTAAAATATTCCAGCAGTAGGCCCTCAGTAATTATTAAGAGACTTTTGCATACAGTTGTGCCCAATGCATACTCCACATCCAATTCCATTATTTTCTGTCCTAAGCTATTCTTGAGTTGATGAAAAGACATTATTTTTCCCTGCTGTTTTGACAAAATTGAAGTTAGTGTTGCATTTATCCCCACAAAAACCAAAAATTTTGTTGTTCAAATGGTTCTGTATCAAGACAAAATATGTGTAATTTGTAAGTATTTCAAATATATCACACATTCTGCTCATATTTCAGATGTTACACACAGATTTAAATTCTTAATAACTTCACACCTGAATTAAGATTAAAGTAGTGCACTACTTTAATTTTAATCATGCCACTCCACAGTTAATTATTTTTAGACTTTTTGATCATCTATAAATTTAAAATAAATTTTGATTAAGATAAAAATAAACCTTTTGGGGTCACCAGGGTGATTCTCAAATATTGTGAATTTTAAATTTGGAATAGTTGAGAAGTTTTACTTTCCCTTGATAATGTCTTATTTCTTATTCTGTTACTTCTTATCCTTAGCACTAAAATTTTTATCGTTAACTTTGTTTCTTTGAAACCATACAAATTGTTTTACTTGCTATGCATCTAATAATAACTAAATTTTAATCAAGAATGAAAATTTTTTGTAATCACCTCTCAATTACTCTCCTCTGCACTGGTTTGATGTGGATTTTTTAGAAACATGTAGCACAGTGTTTAAATTCCTAAAATTCTCATTTTTTTCATCTTATTCCTTGAATTTCTTTAAAACTTTTACATTCTACTTCTACTAAATTTAGAAAAGTAAAATTTCCTATAAAAATGAAGTTCTCTTATAATGAAGCCTTAGAAGAAAAATAGTCATCTAACAAATTTCCACATTTTCTGTTGAGTTTCTTTTCCAAGTTAAAAAAACTGACAACAAAGGCTGTCATATTATTTGTATATTGGGTTAAATAAAACACTTCCTTCAAATAATCACGTCACTTCAAAACTCTACCAAGTCTGAGAAGAGTTATATTTGACTAGATTTAGTGAAATACTAGATTGGTTGACATAGTGACTCCCTTAAACAATTTGGCACCTGTGCAAAACAGATCATTTGCTATAAACATTATATGCTGTGCATGATAGTTTTCAGATATTATTAAAAGAGTTAAATTTAAATATAGATGAGAGCTAGCGATATATTTATTTACTTTTTTAAAGAACACTCTTAAAAGAAGATTTTTAAAAAATATCAGCCCATTCCTTATTTCTAGCACAGTGCATGAAAAAACATGCTAGCAATAAATAGACATCCAATGATATTGTTGCTGAAAGAAATGTAGAACAGTTTCTTAATTTAAAGAAATACTTTTTTTACTCAAGCAACAAAATTTCACAAAATACTTTGCCTGCACTGATCATTATAAAAGAATTCAAAGACTTCAGAAAAATAAAACTAACCATATTAGATGTAAAAATGATAAAGCTCGAATCTTTGCTATTTAAGTTTATTCACTTTTGCATCTAACATGTTTGAGAAATTTTTAACTTCATTTCTGAGTGAGTCTCCAATGATTGTTAGACTATATAGAAAGCAATGAACTTTGAACAGTTATGTCCATGTTTGTAAAAGATAGTCATATTTTAGATAAAGCTGTTATGTTAAAAAATTTAAGATATCTGTAATGCATCAATTTTAAATCTTTTCAAAAGTTAGAAATTGGTATGTCAACTCACATAGATTAGTTTTGAAAAATGAGTTTTATAAGAAGGAAAAAAGTTGTTTCTTTCAAATATAAAAATGACATTAGTTGCTATTGTTAATTATTTTGAGACAACAAATCTTCCATACTGCAACATTAAACTAAAAGATTTTCAAATTCTTTGACAAAGATGACAAGTTGATTTGATGGATCAGTACAATAATAATGGACTAAATTATATTACACACCATTTGTCACTCTTCTCAGACAATGTAATTGATTTAGTTCTAAACAAATAGAAGCCTTATCAATTAAAATAAATGACTGATGTGTTCTGGGATGTAAATTATAATGTTGATATTTTTAGAAGTGAATATTTATGTTTGTCAAAAATAATACCATCAGTTTTATTGCAAGGAAATACAGACCCTGAATGCGCCTTTTAATTAAATAATTCTGTGGTGAAAAAAGATGTACTAAAACTGCATGATTTTACAACAAAAGTAATAATAATAAAATCAGTCATTTCCCCCCCCCCCACCCCTTTGTGGTAAAGTGGTAAATATACCTATTACTAAGGATTTGTTAGATGTGCATAAAAATATTAAAATAAGAATGGGAAAATTAAACGCTGAGAAATTTAAAAAAAAAAAATAAATAATATTTCTGAAGTAGCTATTTATTAAACTTTAGATATTTCAGAATTAGAAAATAAAAACAAACCTTTTTGACTATGATTCTTGAAAGGAATGAAAAATTATCTAAAGCAATAAAAATGAAAAATAATAAGACTGAAATGAATATTTCACAGATATTGATATCTGATGGGACCTAATCTTTAACTAAGATTTATTTTTATTAATTGACTAATAAGCTAAAATCTGTTCATAAAAATAGAGATTGCTTATTGAAAAAAACATATTAAATTTAATAATTAATTTCATTGTAGTTTTATTTACGTATATGTGTAACCCTTTTCTCTATTTTCATTAATTTTTCAAGTTCATTGTTAGTATTTGTTTTCTTTAAGCACTTTTATGAGTAAATCATAGAATTTGACTACATTTTGTTTCAAGTTTTAATATAACTTTTAATCTGTATTATTTGTTCATTTGTATTTTCATCTCTAGCATGAAATGTTCTCTTCATTCATTATTAATTGCTTAATTTACTTATCATTTAATTTTAAATTTTAAATGTAGTAAGCATAATGTTTCCATTGTATCTGGTGTTAAAGCTAAATATTTAGGAAGTTTGATCTTTTTATATATAAATTCTATTTGCAAATTATTAGGCTATTTGTAAAGTTTAATTTAGATAAGTATAAATTATATTTATGAAAATATTTTTCTTCATTTGATTCTAACAGTGCTTATATTATTTTTCCAAATAATTAATTGAAATCCTTTTAAATACTATTGATTCTTACTTGTAATATTTTATTAGTTTTATTGTTTTAAATATATATTTGACAAGATAATCACATTATAGCTTCATAAATTAAGTCTACTAATTTTTATGAATCCATATTGTTCTATATGTTAATTAAGCCAATTATTTTTCATTAGAATTGTACATTACTATTATTGCATGCAACTTTAATCAAGAAAAATAACTGAGCCAATTTTACACAAATTTATAAAGCTGTGATAAAAAAAAAATAACTAAGCCAATTAATTTTTTTATTATAGTTTTATCTATTTGTGATATTTTAAAAGGGCTATATAAATTACATGTTGCCATTATCTTATATTTATTTCTCAGAAAATAATTTTCTTTTTTCTTCTATAATTGTACAAAGTTTTTATTCATAAGAAGATATGTTGTAATATTTTAGCACCAAATTTAAAAAAATAGCCTAAAAATTAACAGCATTTTATGTATTATTTATATATTATAATATTTTGTTATTATTATAATCTAATGGATAGTATTAATTTTATTAATTAAAACTGCATATCTGAAACTAAAAGATTTTTAAAAAGTAACTATGAAATTAATGTTTATTTTGTGACTAATAGAAAAGATCAAACAAACACAATAAAATATTTTATTTTTTCTAATCACTTTTCAAACTAACAAATTTAGATATGTACTTTTCAATTCTATATTAACCATGTATCTGGTTCCTAATTAACTTAGAAAATAACACAATCAGTGTTTAAAATGTTTTTACTTTTTAATAATTATAAATTAATTTTAATTCTTCCAAATTTTAGATTTATAATAAGAATATATCTATTAATTTATTCTACTTATTCCATTTTGTTTAATGAAATACACAAATTTTATTTAAAAAATGTTTAATATCTAAATATGTTTAAAAAAATTCTCTTATTTTCTAAAATTTAATCATGTTGCTTGTAATCTTTATGGAGTTTTACTATATATCACAGTATAACAATGATTATTATTTTGACAGTGTGTTCTTGAACATGTTCCGTTATCTTATGAAATTTTTACTGGTGAGAATGCATCTGATGTCAAAAATAAGTTCTATTCAAAATCAATGTGGAGTCCTTCAGCTTGGTTAACAGGTCAGAAAACAAATATAGATTTTCCAGCATTTTCTCCTTATTGTGTGGGCATTGCATCTAAAGAAAGTTATGTTCTTTTTCTTAAAGTTAGAGGTAATATTTTCTTTTTATATATATAAATGAAATACTTTTTCTTAAAATATATTAAAGTTGTGATAAAAAATTAATCATAATATATTTATACATTCAGAATATACTTGAAATTTCAAAAATATGTTCAAAGTTTTTAATAAATATTCTGCTGTATGTGGATTTATGCATTTATAGATAATGATTGTAAAAATAATGGAATTAAAAAATATACTAATAAAACTTTCTCAATATATACCTGTAAAGAGTTTTATGATTAGTCTATTTTTTAATTGTTAAGAATCTTATCTTATTTTTATATATGTATTGTATATATATACTCACACACTTCTTGAAAAAGTGTAAAAATAAGTATCCAATATTAAAGAAAACATGTACTATTTATTAAACTACTTCTCTTAATGTGGCCAATATTGCTTAGTATATAAAGAAATCTTTAAATTTTCATGTGGCATATTTTTCAATTGTTATAGTTGTTACATTTTTGTTACTTTTTGTATTTTTCTTTGGAAAGAAACAACAGTTTGGTGTAACATTAAAATACATTTTTTCCATTTTTCCTGTTAAGTAGAAGAGAGGGGGGAAATGGCTGTATAAAAAAAAAATAAATAAATAAGCAGCAGTTTAAAAATCAATACTATTTTCAACCACCATATTTTGAGAATGTTAATTATAGTCTTGCATTTCTGTTAAAACAGTTTTTGATTAATAGTTATTAAATATGTGCACTATATAACGTTAAAAGCCACACATGCCTCGTTCGTGCTTCTTTTAATCCAGCCAACCTTTTTTTTTTTTTTTTTTCTTTTTCCCCTGACATCATAAAACAGTCCATTGAGATATAAGAAATGAGCTGCTTTTATATTGAACTTTTATTAATTTTCAGAACTTAATTGATTATTTGTGTTAAGCATAATATTTTTCACTTTTCATTTACAGACAAAATGTAAGGTCTTTTAAATATTAGTCTTTGAACTTCTTAACTTATATATTTATTTTTTGTATGTTTTTTCATACAAAAAGTTGTAGCTCAGTCCTTTTCAGCCACTTTCATCAATTTTCGGGTTTTCATAACTTACTGTGCTTATTAAAATTTCTGAATTTATTCCTCTTTCTTCTCAGAACATTATCCTTTAATCTAATAACGCTTTAAAATAAAATTTTTGATTTGTAGAGAATAAATATGCTTTCTAATTTTTCCCCTTATAGCATCTTTTAAATTAAAAATATAGTGACAAATCATCAAATGTGCTTAAGGTCTTAATTTTTCCCCATATTGTATATTTCCTAACATCATTTTATGTTTCATCACTTAAACAGTTATCTCATAGCAAAACATCCCATTGTAATAGGCAACTAGTCTCTTATGTTACTAGTTTCATCGATTTATAATTATAAACATGTAATTTTAAATAAAAATCAATTAATAGAAGTTTTTAATTCTGTCGCTTTAAGTTTGAACTACTATACTGATATTAATTTCTCATTAAGTTTTGTATAGAATTCACTTAAATAAAATAACTTTCCAATAAATTCAAAATAATTTGCTTGCTTCATTTCTATATTGTTTTAAACAATTACTATTCTATTTTAAGAATAATTTTAATTTGTGTATATATATATATATATATATATATATATATATATATATATATAT
>JAPDSC010005525.1:194409-239275 GCA_026290005.1 Latrodectus geometricus
TGTGATCAGTAATTAGAAACTATTGATCACAGTTTGAATATTCATATGTAAAATGGAATATATATATATATATATATATATATATATATATATATATATATATATATATATATATATATACACACACACTTAAATTATTGTAATGCATATCAAAAATTAAGTTTGATGACACATTAGTAGGGCTTTGTGCTCAGGGCGCAAACTCTAAGTTTTGTCCTCTAGTTGGGCAAGATTGACATGGCCTTTTATCCCTACAACTGATCGATAAAACTGAGTACCAGCATGCTTGGCTACTAACACAAACTTACATCCTCTATGTAGTGTCAAAGTCCTCTATAAATGATGTGCCTTGATATCATTCTATTTCTCCCTACTGTGTCTACAGCAAAATTAGCTGAGTCTGCAGCCAAATAGTTAATGTTTCAGGCCTCTGGTTTAACAGTTTGTGAGTTTGAGTCCTATGTAGGACATGGATTTCTTATAGTAGTTCAGAATTCACTTTAAACTGTAGGCCCCTATCTAATTTGCCTTTGTGCTCAAAAATGGCTATTAAGTGACACAAACCAAAATGCAGCAAAATTATTCCTATCATTTAATAATATATATTCCTATCATATAATTATACATCTTTCACTTTTTTTCTAGATGTTATTCATAGTTGAATTTTTCCTAAATGTATATATTTTATTGTAATAAAGTGTAAAATATGCTTTCAAATTTTATACTTTTATAAACTGTGTGATTATGTTCATTGACCTTTGTTTCTTTAATTTTTCAGAAGTCAGCATCTTATGCTATAATAGTTTTTGGCTATTCTATTGTTCTATATGCATTGCAAGTCATTTGGCATCATCTAAATGATATTGTTTCCAATTATATGGACATTGTACTGATTTACTGCTTCTGTTCTGCATTTATAAGTTTCCTAGTGTGTTACAGACTTGGTCCTGTACGAAATGTGAGGACATTTAATATCATACAATGGTGTATGCAAGTAAGATGATATGTTTCTTTAACATATTACATTAAAGAGCATTTGTTTTAAAAAATTATTTGCTAATTGTTTGATTTTTATATGTGGATTTATGTGTAAAGATTAGTCTCATCCTCTTAACTGTGAAATGTTGAAGTTAAAAGTTACAGTAGTAAAAAGGGTGCAGATTATAAAAAAATAATTGGACTTGGAATGACTCTGAGCAATAAAATTTGAATTTTAACAGTCAGATTTCAAAACTTAAACAAGATATTCGGATGAAAAATAAATTTTTAGTACAAAGTTAAAAGAACAACTATTTAATATTAAATGACAATTTACACATTATGTGAAAAAATGCCTATGATAACTATGCTACTATGAATGACAAAAGTTCAAATAAAATGACATTGTAAAATATGCAAAAAGGGGCAGTTAATTGTCATTAAATATATATACTTCCTATACTCAGTCTGCTTTATTAGTCACAATAAATATCTATACTTTGAGTCACTCCTTAGCTATACATTTTGCATCATATCAGGTGACAATCCAATTCAAGCATCTGTTATGTTTCTTATATGTCTCATTGAGTTACTGTTATTTACTTACTGATTGGTGACTAAGTGTGTTGACATGTTTGAAAGAAACATTCTAAAGTCTAAGCTCACATTTCTAAGTATAGGCTAAGCTCACATTTCTATCAAATTAATCTAGCCTTTATCTCTTGTTGATTTGATAAATTAACTACCCAGTATCTATATTAGAACTTATATCATTTGCATAACATCCTGCCTTTTTAAAAATTAATTTAAATTATCGATGCAAGATTTTATGTTAATTTTGCATTTTTGTTCTGAGTAACAAAATGTTCTGCCTATAAGATTCTGATTGGAAAAAACTTCTTATCTTAATTTATGTATATTTGTTCTTTTGAATTAGTATGCTTGTTCTAAAATGTAAAACTATCTTCTAATTTTTATGAATTGAAATATTTTTCATTAAAAAAGGAAATTTTAATGTTCTGAAAATATTTGTAGTTTGTTTATATTGTCATGTTTTAGTAACCAACTGTGATTTGCTAATTTTCTTATTTTACAAAAATATTTTAACATATTTAAGTGAAGATAATTTATTATATTCTAAGGCAAGAAATTTTAGTCGTCAGCAAATCACAATATTTTGTTTTATGACAAGTATAAGATGCATAACTGTAATTGCAGTTTGTGAAATAATAACTTACTTTTACAGAATCTATATTTGTACAGATTTGGACAAATACTGACATTAAGATCACAAGATTCTCTCCTTTCTTGGGGGGGGGGAATATAGTTGGTCAGTTAATTAATAATGTTATTATTTTAACTTTGCAATAGAAATGATTTAAATGTAATTTAAAGTTAATACATATAAATGAAAAGAAATATAAGTATAAGAGTATAATATATATGGCATTTCATATGTTAAATTTAGACATGTATTAGATTATATTTCCACTAAGCTATAATTACAAAGAATTTTAATTCAAAATAATCTAATTACTTTATTTCTGATTTTCTACATAAAAGTTCGCACACATATGTATTTAAATTGGATTTTTTTTTTAGGTTATTGCAGTTATATTAATTTATCTTGGTTCTGAATATCGAGAAGTATCTACAGCTGTCATAATTATTTTAATTACAGCACGACTAATTCCATCCAGTTGGATCTCTTATTCTCACCGTCTTTGGTAGGTAGTTCATTATTTCTTAGGGAGCATAAGATTGTAAAAAATTCATTTTTTTAAAAAAGAATCATTAAATTTAATATAAGTAAATTTCCAAAAATTTTATTTTATTCTTCAGAATAATTAACTCTTCTAGTTCAGATAGTAGCATCTTATTTTAATTAGTATTATTATTCCCTTTTTGTAATAATTCATTGCATTTATTAAATTAAGAGTTATTGTCTCATATGAATGATGTTTTATAACTGAGTCTCAAAAATGTAGTCAATCTAAAAGATATTATATAGGATAGATGGTGGATGTTGTTTGGAAAAAATCGAAGTAATTCTGCTTTTAAAGCTCTAGAGCAATTTTAATATGTTAATGAAATATATATAGAGAAAAAACTATTAATATGATTTATTTTTAAAAATAAATCTGTTAAAATTGATGAAAACAGTCCGTTTTGTTTTTTAAAGAAAATCAAATTTTTTTTTTTATTTCATATGCATAAATAAATTTCTTTACAATTAAATGAGGTTTTTTTTAATGTTGCTCAGTAATAGAAATCATTTCTAAACTATTTTAATGTTCATTTACATCTTTACTGTTAAACTTTTAAAACATATCTATTACATGAAATACCTTAAATAAATACTCATGAAATTATCATATTTAAATTTGTTGAAATACCAACATTTTTTAAAATTTAACTTATGAAAGCATAAAGGCTTGAAAATCTGAATCCAAGTAAAGTTTTCATAGCTTGGTTATTAATATCTTATATTTCTTACAAGTCATATTGCTTTTAATTATCAAAACTTCCTTAGGTGAATTTCCTTCGACTTCTAAAATTGTTTTTTCATCATCTACCCTTTATCACAGTAATTTATTTTTTGCCCTAATAACACATGTAAGTTTTTTTTTTTTTTTTTTTTTTTTTTTTTTAAATTAATAGAAACTGGTCACAAAAAATTTGATGCAAATATTTTTTTAATTGTGTTTATTAGCTGATGAGAAAATTTTAAAGCATTTATTGGCTGTTATTATCTAAATCTTTTATTCAGCATATTTGTTTTTTAAGTTAATATTTTTTTCCCTAATGTTGCTGATGAGAAATTCACAGTTATTGTATTAAATCTGAGAGTTTTCACTTAATATATTGGAGCAAAACTTTTGCTTTCATGTTTTAAAAAAAGTATTCATACCATCATAAATCATGGGATATACTTACTTTATACCTTTACTTTTAAATTAAAATAATTTTCTTTAATAAATATTCATTTTTAGCAATACTTGATTAACATATGTAAAAAAAGTTATAAATTCCACTAAAAGTTAATGATAAAACTAGATAAATAAAATTTTTCTTTATTTTGGTGAAATGTTATATATGTAACACTATCATATTAAGTATAATAGTTAGATTATTTACTTAAAATTATACTCTAACTAATAAAAAAATTCATATTTAGAAATTAAATTAACTTTTTTCAAAAATTTTTGTTTGGGAAAAATTGAATATAATTTTTTAATGAAGAAAAATTTAATAACATACCATTAAATTGTAATATATGAACATACAAAATAAAACTGTTTGAATATATATTACTAAAGAGAACATTTATTAGTGATCCTGGTAATTAAAAAAATTTGACAAAAAAGAATACCATTTATTTGAAAATATTTGATTTATATAATTTGCCAATAGAAAAATATTTTTAACTTTTTTCTTTTTCTCCTTTAAAACATTTTTTAAGCTATATCAATTTGAAAAATTCTCAGAATTGTGTTTATAATGATATAATAGCTATGATTGTTACTACTTAAATCGTTTGCTGTATAAATTTTTTAAATTAATTTCCCTGAATTTATTCATGTCTTTTTAGAATTACATTACACATTCTTGTTATAGGTAGAAAACTATTACTTAAATCCCATCAGCAGACTTACTTATCACTAAATTCAAATGAAATTTAGCAATAGTAATAGGAGCTTAAAATTTTCCCTGGTTTCAAACTGTTTACTATAGAAATAGAGAAATCTATTAAAGAAAGATTAATTTCAATATTTTGTTTAATAATAATGTTTAAACTTAATGGAAGTGCATTTAAAAATAAGTAGTTAAACAATTTTTTTGTAAAATTTGAAAGACAAAAAATAAGCATAAAAGCGAAATAGTGTATGAAATTTATTTGTTAACCAATTTTAACAGATATGTATTCCTTTGTTTATTATATTCTAAGTAATTTTTTTAGTAATTTTTAAGTGTAAGAGTCTATTTATACGAATGCTCAATTCTTAACTCATCACTGTCTTAATTTTATGTATAATTGGTAACTAATTTATATTAGAGAGACAATGTTTGTTTATTTATATTAAATTATGTAAGATTTAATATAAATAAATTAAACTGGTTATTTTATTTTTAAGTGTTTCTTTTATTTGGAATATTTTTGTTTAATGATTATTATTATTATTTGTTTAATAATTTAATGAGAGACTTACTTGGTTGAGATTTTCTGACTGAATGAATAACATTATTGCAGAATTTTGTAGTATATACTTATGTCTTAGTGTATAAGTATTCATAATGTGTAAGTTTTACACCTATCCTGTAAGTTTAATTTTGCTGATATTCTTTGCTATGATATAAGGATGCATTTTTAATATAAACTAATTTTTTTATTAAGTATAAATAATAAATAATTTTTTTTCATAGGTATCGATTTTTTCCTCCAAAGATAAGACTTTTAACAGAATTAGAATATATTGAGCAAGGAAGTAAAGAAACTGCAAAAGCCCTTGAAGAATTGAGAAAATTTTGTAGGAGTCCAGATTGCAATACCTGGAAAGTAGTTAGACAACTGAAAGATCCTATCAGGTTTGCTTTTCATCAATATAGAAGTTTTTTTTTTCTTGTACATTAATGCATTCTAAATTTTATTAATATATATATATTTCCATGCATATTACACCAATTTTTGCTGTAAATTGATTGATTATTTTAAATGTGAACTGGACATATGATGTTAAATCTCACTTTTTGAAATTCAGAATGTTCTTTCATTTTTAAATTTTTAAGTTATAATAGAGAAGAGTAAATTTTTAATCTGTCATGAAGCATTTAGTAAATAATAATTAAATAAGTATGGAGCACAGACACATTACAATATTTGTACATGCCTTACTAACATTAAATTTTGTGGTATCTTGTAGTGGAATGAAGGTTATAAACATAGATTTCAATTACATAAAATTTTATGTGTTTTTCCTCATATTCATAAAAAATGTATTTTACCCTGTGTTAGTATTTTGCAAAGTTGCGATTTGCAACTTTAAAAAATACAAATTCAGTGCATTAAATTTAATTCTAATTAATTTTTAACTATTGTTTTTCTAAATGTTTCATAAAAAATCATAAATTCAATACATTTTAAGTAAACTTGAAATTTTAAAAAATTTGCAGCATTTTCTGATATTTACATATATATTGAATACTTTAATATTCAAAAATTTTGTCCAGTAATTAAATCTCAATTAATATATAAGTGATTTTAAAAAATTGTTATTTGTATTCTTAGTAAATATTATAAATACATGTTTTCTACCTTATATTTTGAGTGCTTTAATATTTTTTGTGTATATATACAATGTATATATTGTGCATTATATGCACTAAGTTTTTAATTTTAATGATACATACTTTATATTCATTATACATTGAATTATTTAGATATTCATTTCACACATATCAGCATCTATTTCATAAAAATAAAAAAATTGGCAAGTAGACATTTCTTTTTGTAGCTCAAATGTTATTATTTTAAATATATTTTAAAGTTTTTATACAATTCTGTGGTTTTTATTCATATACATATTACTATACTTTAAACATTTTTATTGCTCAAAATATATAAATATTTTAACATTCAAGTATATATTTTTATATATTAATATGTTTAACTAAATCTTATAATAAAAAATGTTAATTTTGTACATCTGAAAAGAAAAACAGTTCACTCTAATATCATTTGGTTAAAATACTTTATCCAGTACAATAAAGGAATTTTATCCGGTAGAAGTAGACATTAATTCTACACAAACTAACATTTAAATTTTATGTATTTGGATTTTTTTTAATGCTTGAAATTTTTTGATATATTTTAATAGGTTTTCAAATTTTATTGATACTGGCAGCCATTACACAGATGAAGAATTACTAAGGTACAATTCTGAAGGATTTGAAGAAGATGATATAGAGGATGAAACAGAAAACTCCAGTAATACTAGCAATGGATTTGCGACACCTGTTAGAAGTTATTGGAATCATAAATAATTTTTGATGATGTATCAATATTTATTCATGTACATAATCTTATATCATCAGGAGCTAAAAACTTTTTTTATACTTTTATGTACTTAATTCCATATTTCCCAAAAAAAATGTGCCTTTCTAAATCATGCAGACCGTTGTAAACTGTGTATCATATGATTCTTCATTTTAATTTTACATCTGTTGTGCTTTGTACTTTCTGTTACAATATATCAATACTTTTGTTAAAATTTTGTAAATAATCATTTATAATAATTTTGTGAATTTCTACCTTTTGTATTTCTTCTACCATTGACATTAATTATATATTATGAAACCATTTTCTTCAGAATCTCTATTTCATTACATAGTTTAATAAATTTAAAATGGTTGTTCTATTTAATTTTAAAAATTGAAATATGTCGTTTTAGTATAATTATCAATTTATTATTTACATTTTAAAATTTCAAAATTATTACTGAACTTAAATGTTTTGTATAAAAAGTTGACAATATTGTATATATTTACAATATATTTTCATTGTTTGCCAAAAAATTTCTCTGTAAATGCTTTGTAAATAAAGTGAAATTTTACATATATGTTAATTTAGTCATTTGGGAAATGAATATTTTTTATTTTTTTCATCTTAACAGAAAGGGCTTTCCACCTTATATTGTGTTATTAATCTTGAATATATTATTAAATTGCCAGAATAATTATTTTAATTTAAAAACTTTCAATATATATATATATATATATATATATATATATATATATATATACACACACACACACACACACTAAGGGAGAGAGAAAGCAAAATTACCTCACCCATTTTATGTTGCTAATAGTGGCTGAGATCAAACACCTGACTTTACAATCCAAATATTGCTTTCCTATCAATAGGTCAATATAATCTGACATAAAATATATAACATTGATAGAAAATAACATGAAATCAACTGCATTTTTTAATTATTTGTATTCTAACTTGCCTGTTCAAATGATAAGGTTAATAATTTTGTTATCTCTTACAATATGAGGATCTCAATGTTTCAAAGTAAAAATATTCATAAAATAATATGACTATCCGATACACTATAAAGCCAGAATGACCAATGGTACTGATCAATACAATTTACTGATCAGCAAGGAAAAAAAGTGAGGAAGCTGCTTGATTTAATGATGACTCTAGAATTACTTGTAAAAAAATAGTATTTAAAACTGCTGAATAAAAAAATAAGAGCTCTTGATTTTAAAAATGCACAAAAAGAGGAAAAATGCATCATAGTTAAAGAATTTACAGAGAGAACTAGCTTTAGTCGAACTTCTTAGGTCTAAGTTATCTATAATTTTGAATTACTTTCAATAGTCACTTTTTTGCAGAAAGAGTTATTTACAATTTTTGAAATTTGCTGTGAAGTAAGGAAGGGGGTTGCTCCTCCATTTTAATTGTATATTAAAAGAAAATTATTAGAGATGCTAGTATTGATACAAGTGTTACTATATTGAATGAATCAGAACATATTCTTGAGTATACTGAAGATATAGATATATTTCAGAGGAATGAAAAAGATTTCTGAGGAAAGGAATTTTGTAGTGCCAATGTTTTTTTTTTTTTTTTTTTTTTTTTTAGATTAATATAATTTACTTACTAACTATATACTTTCTTGTACATAA
Organism: Latrodectus geometricus; assembly: GCA_026290005.1. NCBI lineage: Eukaryota > Metazoa > Arthropoda > Arachnida > Araneae > Theridiidae > Latrodectus > Latrodectus geometricus. Next base: position 203,086 of record JAPDSC010005525.1, read on the forward strand.
ATGGCTACCAGACACATTAGAAGGAGTTGGATAGCTAAAAGTCCACTCTTAGAAAGAACAACTTGGTAAGGAGCCGCGAATCAGCTCTTATTGTCATGCAACATGCATCTAAGGTGAATGGCATTGTAGTTATTGTGTCTTGATGAAACCTCTAATATGTCTGGATCTCTGCTAGAATATATTGTCTTACCGTGTAATTCAAGCAATACTAAATGACTTTTTTTTTGTTATTTTCCTTAGATTTAAATCGCTGTTTATGCAGGTAAACCTTCTTAGATAGATCTGTTTTTAAAAAGAGGAAATCCAGAGTAAATCAACTAATATGACTTTTTTGTATTAGGTAGAAAATGCTGCAAAATAAACAATGCATCATATTGCATATGAAAGTGATGCTATTGACTATTTTAGATACTCTTGATACTGACCGTAGAGGACCTTTCTAGATTTTTAAATGAAATGGTTGGCCCTAACAGAGCTAGGCTATTTTAGATTTGGTACTTGGTATAAAATGATTTAAGCAGAGGTCTTTGAGTTAAATCCAATTTCAAAGGAAAACTACTTTTAAGAAGCTGTTTATTTAAAAGTAAAATAAGAACTACCAAAAGAAAATTTTAGTTTTACAAAATAAAAAGTTAATTTGAAAAAGAAAGCATGGAAATGTACATAATCATTATGGATTCATTTAAAATCAAAGAATTTCAATAATGTATCATTTATGTTATTAATTTTTCTTCTCAAACAAATGAAATAATATCAATTTGCAAGCATCTAAGCATTGTGAACAAATATTAAAAATCCTGAAGTGCATTATTTCTGATAATGTTATGTCTAATATTCCCGAGAGATTTAAAATGTTACCCCATTAGTATCGGTGCTGATAATGGAAAAACTTTTTTAATGTCTGTAACTTCTCAACATATTTTCATATATCCCCCCCCCTCTAATGAAGGACAGCTATTTTATGGATACTGTAGGGCCGTTTTTGGAGTTCCATTAAGCTCTTACCTTTTTAATACATTTATTGGAAAACTAAACCTGAATACTATGATAAATAGGAACAAAAGCTATAAAACTTGCTAAATTAATTGTGATGAATAGATGTTTTAACTTCAATTTTGAAAAGCAATGTGGTTTGTGTAAATGTTGATAAACATTCAGGAAATATTTCTGTTTTAAAAGTAATTTGGGGAATGATGCATTGAAATGTTGCAGAGATTTGAATACTTTGATTCAAGATACTAAAATTTCAAAAAGAGTAATTTTATCAATTATACAAAGAATTTTCGATTTTATTGATTAGCACCAAGTACACACATTGCTTCCTAAAATGTTATTGCAAAATTTATGGAAACTGAATATTTCTTGGAATGATGATTGTCACAAAATGATGTAAGTGAATTTTTAAAATGACAAAAAATTTATCTATTTCAAAAGATGTATATATATATATATTTGTCTCTATATATGACAATTAATTCATCATCTGAATTGCATGTTTTTGTCAATGCTTGCAAGAAGACAGAGGGCGTCTTTATTCCATCGTTATTCTATTCTGAAGTTTAATTCTCGTACGAGCAAAATCTGGAGTAACACCCTTGAAACTTTTAAGTATTCCTTGGTTAGAATCAATGGTTTGCTGCATAGGTTCTAGACTTGCAAATTTTATTATTAATACTCTCGATTTTTCCAGACATAAAAATTACCATTCAGTCTGATTCTACTACAGATCTTTGGTGGATTAAAAAGCTAGTAAATTGGTCTGCTTTAGTTCAAAATCATGTCAAAGAGTGTTGTGAATTGACAAGAGCTCTTATGGATATTCTAGCAAAATATGAATATTTCTGAAGTATAATCATGTTATTCTTCTGCGAAACGAAAATGGTGGAAAAGTCCTTTGAGGGAATAAATATTGATCTATCAAAAAGCACGCCCCTTTGGCTTCTAAATAATGTATCAGATTATATTAAAAAGATTAGAATATTTGCAAAACTGTTGAGTCGAAATAAATATAAAAATCGTGAGCATTACCCAAAAGCCATAAAAATGTTTTATCTAATAGTTTCTTATATAAGGTTCAAAACCAAAGCTAGGACGTATGAACCTACATCTTTCGCACCAGATAGGGTAAGGAATTGCACGGGATTTGAAATTGTTGATCCTCTATTTTTGAGAGCTATAAGAAAAGTTTGGATAGCACTGTATAATTGTGATGTATACTCTGTTATTCACCTCGAACTTGTTAGTTCCCTTTCTTTCTCTTCTGATGCATTTTACCAAGCACTTAGACAGTTCGTGGGCTGCTACGAATAATTTTTTGTGATAATGGAATGAATTTTCATGGTGCTTTCAAAGATCTATCGAAATTGAATTGAAACAAAATATTAAATTAAACAAATACTTTGAAATTTATTCCTCTCACCACAACTTTGTGGGAAGGGAAAAATGGATTCACATTGTAAAGAAACTATTAAAACCCACTTATTATTTCTAACAATCCATAGGAATTGGTTCTTTTGATACCTGCCATGTTTCTTATCGAGAATCGTAACTCCTACGTTAAGGATAGTGGCCAAATAAACAGGTAGAGTCTTTCTTAACAAATAAATTATAGAAGTAAACTTTTAAGTTATTTGCGGCATTGTTTTAGAAAAGAGTATTTGAGTAACTGGTTCAAAATACAGATTGAAAAGAGATCTCTTCTTCATAAAATAAGAGAAGTTGTATTAATAGGATATGGGAACAAAAAACGTTTATTTTGGTAATTAGCAAAAATTTTAGAGTTAATTCGAGATCGCGATGATAAGATTCGTACCTCAAGGCTGAAAACCTAACATGCAATAGCTTTGATACCGATACAAGGGATCTTCCCATTGGAGATCCTGGAAATGAAGATAATATCAATCTAAATAAAATACAAATTGCTACGGAACTTATTCCTATTGGTGTCATTTCTTCTGGAGGTCAAGTGAGACATGATAATGTAATTTTGAAAAAATATACTTCGTATGGTAGATGTGTGAAAAACCAAAGAGACTTGATCCATTCAATAATATATGTTGTGAGACTGAGACTCAGAGTCACAAGGGAAGAATGTTAGAAAGTGAAAGGCATGGTACTTGGGCGCTATTCGTCATTTTATGTTGCCAGTTTTTTGCTGTGTAGAAGAAGATAAGAAATGCTGTAATAAAGCTATTCTTTTGCGTTTGTCTCTGGAGCTTTTTGATTTTTTCCTCACTGAATTTTGTTTTTGAAAATATTTTTTATTTTTACATCAAAATAACTCCAACATCTGGCAGATGCAAAATCCAAGGATTAAAATTTTTAAAGTATTTTGTTAAACACACTTGATTTTAATTTCGAAACACAACACCCAACTAGCTAATGATTAGAGCCATCTATTATTATATTGCAGAATTCTTTAGTGGAAGCCAAATCATCACATAAATTGGTGTCTGATGCCCACTTTCACTAGCTTTTTTATAATGATAATAAAATTAAATAACGGACATGTCTAATTTAATTTTGCGTAGTCTGAAATTGTATTTAGGGTAATTTTAAATAGATATTTTATCTTTTGATTTTTGTTAAATTGCTTTATTTTAACACAATTAGCCAGTCTCCTTTAAAAATTATCACCAAATATAATTTTAACATCTCAAATGCAGCTCCATTTCTGTTAAGTGATCTGCAAAACTGAAGAGTTGGCTTTTAAATGGTAATTAAATTTCATGAAATCTTCTTTTGTATTGTAGAAAGAACCGTAATGTCGCATCTCATACATTCAAGCCTTGGAGAGTTAATTGGGTTTTTTTTCTCTTGTTACGTTTCAATATGAAACACTTAAATTTAATCCAAAAAAGTGATTTTTCGGTGCAATATTGTGTCTTAAATAACATTTTATAATTTGAGTTACTTAAAACTATTTCACAATCGGGATGAAACTAGAGCGTTTGTTTTTAAAATGAATCAATTTTGAGGATGATTGAGTAAAAATACAGATATTATAAATTGACTAATTTAAAAAATATAATACAGAATTTTCAAACAGAATCAATATGCCTGATATGGAGCAGAAACTAATCTCTGTATCTGTGGTAAACTTTGTGGGGTCACGTTTCTATACTTCTTTGCAGATTGAAAACACTAACTGTAAGAGACAGCCTTACAATTTTGAACAGCTATCAAGGGGGAAAAATTCTTATTTCTTAAGATTTTCAAATGCACAACCATTCAAATAAATATTATCTTTTACAAAAAATTTTCAAGTTCCAATATTCTCTCATAGTACTATTTCCTGGCGTTGTTTATTGAACTCATTATTTTTCTGGTAGAAAAACAACGTTTTTCACACTAGAACAGGGATCGGTATACCGATCCCTGTTCTAAATAAAATATGTTGTAAGCTTTTATTCAAGAAAGAAATGCTCGTTTCATTGTTTACCTTGTAAGTCAAAGATAAATACAAAGAAATAAACATGCAATATATTAATGAGTTATGATAGAGAGATTTTGTGTATAATATAACTATTGCACAAATATTAATACATGGAAAATAATCAAACAATTTTAGTAAATGTATACAATATGCAAATTGTATGTTTGTTTTTGAAGATATTAAAGTATGTGTTTATATATTTGTTGTGTGCAACAAAAATTATGTTTAAAATTTTTATTGTAATATATATTTTTAAAAGAATCAATTCCAGAAACTTGGTTTGAGTTTCATTTTTCTTGGAATTTTTCCACTGGCATAATGTAAATTTTAAAATAATGTAAACAGTTTGAATAGCATGTAAAAATATTTAGTTTTTTTTTTTTTTTTTTTTTTTTTTTTTTTTTTTTTTGTCGAGTGCCAGCCAGGCTGGCAGTATGGGTGCGCTGCTCCACTCTTTCAACTGAACCGCAATTGGGTGTGGAGTCCGACTTCCTCAGTACACACATGCCATAGGAACCCGTTTATAGGGTAGGCAACCCTTCACAACCCATTCATACAAGGAAAGGACAAAGACAGGAGAGAGGGAAAGAGAAAGTACATCCATGCCCCGACTGGGATTCGAACCCAGACCTCCAAATATTTAGTTGATAGGTAAATAAGCATTAATAGGGTTGAGAATTAGAACCTAATTTGAAGTTTATATTTCTAATATTTTGTTATGATTTTCAGCTGACTGTTATGACAAATAAAGGTGGTGCAAGTTCAAGTGATGTCATTAGGCGAATATTAATGGAATTGATGACAAATGATTTGTTAAAACATTATAACTGGAAGGGAAGTAGAGGTATAAAACATCCATTTTGCAACCTCCAAAATGTTATAAATTTGATAACAGGTTAGCATTTTATTTTTAAGCTCTCTAAATTTTACTGCTTGTAGAAATTTAAAAAAAAAAAAAAAAAATAGTGCAATTTGAAAACATTATTAAATTTAGTTGCAACAGTTTATTTGTAATAATTCAATTTAATCTAAATATTTCAGAATCATAACCATTGTACAAATGATAAGAATAGATTAGTTCAAAAGTTTTTTTTTTTATTTATATTTTTTCAGTTTGTTGTGTTTGTTACTTACAAAGAGGAAAAATTATTATTTTCTATTTTTTGTTTATGCTTTGCTTATATATTCTTTAAAATGCTAAGTTTATCCTTGGTTCAAAAGATTGATTGGAGTATATGGATTAACTTTACACCTTTTCTTTCTAAATTTAAACTTTAATTTTTATAATATTTTAATTTAAAATTTATTTTTCGTGACATTTCCATGTAATGTTTCAAATTGTTTTGTAAAGGAAATTTAATATTAATGGTATCAATTATAAAGATGTTTAAAATTGTTGACTTTTATTTGTTTCTAATATTACATTATTTATAAAATCAAAATTTGTTTATTTGTAGCATCTACCCGCCACCATGACAACCGTATCACAGATGTGGACGTGCAGCTGTACATAAAAAAATGGCTAATGAGTGCCCCTGATAGAGACGGAGGACGTTTAAAAAGGGCCTTAGAAAAAGCAAAATCTACTAATGTATAAATGTAGTTTAAAATAATATGTAATAATATGTCTGTAATATGTAATAAAAATAATAAACCTTTATTTCTTGTGAACATTTTAATTTTGTGATTAAGTTCATTAATATTGAAGTTAAGAGTTTGACTGCACTTTTTATTTTAATATTTATTAAAGAGGAACATTTTTATCTAAAAATATAACTGAATTTTTAATCTCATTACAATAATAAATCTATACTTATTACCAATTATTTGTATTTCATTTCTTCTTATCACCCTTAGCTCTAAATATTGCTTTTGAAGAATTTCATGTATATTCATGTTTAAGTAAATTTATCTCTATATAAAATTGCTAAAGAACAATATCAAAAAATGAATTAAACTAAGACCACAGAATCAAAGTAGTATCTGTTCTAAATTAAAAAAAGAATCAATGTTGTATTTTAAATCTATCAAAGCCTGTAATTTAGAAATTTTCTATTATAGTATTTTTCTGTGTTTCAAATGTATTGGAAGAATTAAATGAATAAAACTTATGATTTTAATCTCCATTTTCAAAACTAAATTTCTAAATAAATTTCATGAGGACTTGTTAAAATAATATAAATTTTATAAAAGCAATATAAATAATACATTTTTTCAGACTTATACAATTAAATTTCAATTTAAAATTCAAAAAAAAAAAAAAAAAATTGGAAAATTTTAATCTGCTAATTTAAATTTTATTTTTCCTGAAATAGGAAATTATTTTAGAAAAAAAACTTGATGAATATGGTCTCTAGGAAAATTTATTGAATATCACTTAAAAAAAGCTTAAAATTTCTAAAACTGAAATTATATGTTGAATCTGCCAACTTTATGACATTTAATAAGTTATTGAAAATATTGGCATGTATTGAAGAGTGAAAAAATATTAGATCTGTAAAATACATTTAAATTTCATTTATAAATATAGTATCCAAGTTTTTTAAAGTATCAGTCTTTTAGCAAATATTTTTATATATGAAAAAACGTATAAATAAAATTTGTTTTCCTTGGTTTTGTCAGGCTTATAAAGCAAAAATACATTATCGTTAAAAATTTATTAAACGATAGTGTATTTTTGATATATAAAAGCAAAACAACAGCTTTGCTATCCGAGTAGAATATAAAATTGCATGGCATAGTATCATCGTAACACTCACTGCCTTTTCATCAAACCCAACATAACTCATCGGCCCATATGCCATAAACTCATCGCACCGGTCACTTCAATTCACTGGGGAGTGATACCGCAGCCGCTCCCCGATAGAGGTGACAAAAAGTGCACTGTTCCATGCACTATTGCCGCGCAGGGCCCTGTGAGATTTCATCATCCTGAGGCGTTTGCCCAATGACCGCCCACCGTTGAATTGCTACTAGGGTAATCTGAAGAGTCAAAAGGAACAATTTACAAAATTTCAGTAGTTTTCAAAGAGCGACAAATTTTTTTTCTTGCCAACAATAAATAGTACTCGCATAAATAAATTTTTTTTCAAAAAAAAAAAAAAAAATAAAACAAGTCTATTTATTCATAAGAAAAAATATTTATCTATTCATATAAAAGTAGTGTTTTTCTCAACAAATTAGATAATATATATATTTGAGATAATTACTTATTATTTAAGCAAAATCTTAAAACAATTGTTGAAAATTTACTTACAACACTAACTTGTACTTCATTAATAAATAATTGAGCAAAAAAATTTAATGGGAGAGATGTATTCATGGTTTTAGAAATTTTGGATAAATTTGGCTCATAACTTGTTGTTTTAAGTATCAAACACGACTCTAAATTTTCATTTGTTAGTTAGCTTCTTACTTTACTTTTATATTCATGAAAGAGAAAGCTTAATCGCACGAATATGTCGATTCGACGATAGTCAGCACTCAAAATGCTAACTTCTTCACCTCACTGCTGCAATCTGGAAGACTATTCGATGTGTCAAATAAGTGCCTCAACTTATTTGACACATCGAATAGTCACGAGGGAGAGGTGCAGTGAAAAGTGAGTACAAGTGGCTGAGAGGTAGAATTGGTGCCTAAATCTCGTTAATTGAATCAAAACGCTTTTTAAATATATTTTATAACATAAAAAATATTTGAATTTGGATCTAAAGAGCCGCAGCTTTAGATCTAAAGAGGCGCAGGTTGCCGACCGCAGCACTGAGATATCACTAACCGATTTATATAATGCAAGGAGTCTTTATAGACTGAGCTTGGTGTTTTTGATTTTGCCATCGTGTCTACCTTAATGGTAGAAGGTAGAACGGACTTTGTAAGGCTATTTAACTATCATTTCATAAATGGATTATTTTTTATAATTAATTGACGGTATTCACGTGTTGAAAGGGAAGAAACATGAAATTTTTTCAAGCTTCCACCGGCAAATGCACATGCAGAAAGCCGAGGCACACTTTCATCTCCCATTGTCCAAAATGAGATCGAACCCGAATGGCAATGTCCTATTAGTAGAATGCTATGAACCTTTGATTTTAAATTTTCTTAACCCGAAACCAGCAAATTTGTTTATTCTCTTACCTATTAATGTAAAAATGAGTTTCATCATGCATTCTAAAATATTCCATCCCCAAATTGACATAAAGTGAACATCAAGTGATATACTAAAATAGAGTTGGTTTTATGAAGAGACCTTTAAAATTTAACTTACCCTGAAATGTCTCAGCGCATGCATAGATGCACCATTTAACTACTGAATGAATCATTTATAGACAATGTCAGTCGCAAATGTTTACTAATTAGAGAATTAGAGATGGTTGGCAGTATTTATCAGTTTTTATTTTAAAGATTAGAAAGGGTAATATCGAAAATTATCATTATAGACGATTTGGCAACAATTTTGACATCTGAAATATTTGTTTTGTTGTTATTCTTTTTATCTTGAGCGGTGACGAAACGTGGTTTTGAAAATTTCATTTCTTTTTTACTTAAAATTCGGTAATTGTTTATGTTTTTATATAATATTGTTCAAAAATTATAAAATTAAATTATCAGATTTCACCATAGGAATTCATTATCTTTTTATAAAGTCAGTGAATATAAAATTAGGCTACTAATATTTTTGCATAATTTGGATAATAGATTTATTATATTTAAAAAAAAATGTTAGATTTATTTTAGTTTTTAGCCAAAAATTTAATTTTCAAATGAATTCTGTATTAAGTATTGAATGGAGCAATTTTCTGTATTTATTACTGGATTATTCCGACTCCAACATATTGGTATAATTTCTTGTCATATTCAAATAAAGTTATTTATTTTCTACTTAAGAGATAAAAGATGGGGTGGGTGGGGGAAAATTATTATACCAAGCTAATGAGTGAATTGTGGGCGTTCTGTCTCTTGATTCAACAATATGCGAGTTTGATTCCAACTTCCCGCGTATATATTTATAGAAGGGCTGAATCCTCTTCAAACTGTATGTTTACCCAGAAAAGAAAACTATATAGTGATAAACAAACCAATCCGTTTATTCTATTATATTTTCCTAGAGAAAATAATTTTAATATTATGATAGCTAAATATGTAAATAAAAAATATTGCAAATGTTCAGGAAGATCGTCATATTGTCTGTTATTTGCTCTTCGTATAAGTAATATAATCAAATCATTATTCCAATTAATGAGAGTGTTTTTAAACCTGATTTGTGTAGAATTGCTATTTTGGGTACTACATTATAAAGTTTTCATCAATAAATATCAGTCAAAGCAGTTAAAGTTTTAATTTGTTCAAACACGCTTGGGCACTTCACCCCATGCTTCACAAAGGAATAAGATAGGGAAAATGATTTATCTGTAATCAATTACCCTTTCAATATCCTTCTGTCTTACATTCTTTTTTTCTTGTACTCAGCAATCATTGCTTAAAATTTATATTGTATCGAGGTAAATGCCCCCCATGCATCCAGTATTGCTTCAAAATTTCTTTCATAAACAGCTCACTTTTGTGTTTTCATACTTTTTTTTAAATTTTATTTCAAAGCAAAAGTGTACAAATGTAAATTAACAGAGTATTAAAAAGAGATAAAATATTTTTGTACTCTGTTGAACAAAGTTGAATTTTCTGCAGAAAAGATATTGATCAATCCAGTGAGGATATACATGTTGAAAAATATGCAGTTTTAATCATAGTGATAGTGAATTTGAGCAGTGAGGAAAATAAAGTATCATCTTAATTAGGAGAAAAACTTTTGTAAGCAAAATTCAGTTTGAATTAAAGAAAAACCAAATGAAAACAATTAAAACATCTTCTTAAAATGTATTAATTGATAAAAACTGATAAAAAAAATAGTATTCACTTTTATAAAACAACAAAAAAGCGTGTGGTCAGATTTGTAGTCTGATTTACCTCAAAATATGGTGAATAATACTTACTGCTTTCATTGAAAATATCCTGCAATGTATCTTAGTATTTTTTTTTTCTAGTAATCAAAGAATTTTTATGTACACAAGTTCTTAGATTACTAATAAGAAATAATTATAAACATTTGTATAATTTTGTCATTTTTATTAAAATATTAATTTAATCAATTAGTTTATTATCTAGTTATTTTATTATATTGCTATATTTTGTTACTAGTTTATGACAAATAAAATGAAATTGATATAATATGATTCAAATTATTTATTTTTTTATTCATTTTAGGAAAGTCTCAAAATGCCACTTTCGTGTCGATTTTATAATCAAAAATATCCAGAAGTTGAAGATGTTGTAATGGTAAAAGTACGCTCTATTGCTGAAATGGGTGCATATGTATCTTTATTAGAATACAATAATATTGAAGGAATGATTCTACTTTCTGAACTTTCAAGACGACGTATTCGTTCAATTAATAAGCTTATTCGTGTTGGAAGAGATGAATGTGTTGTTGTAATAAGAGTGGATAAAGAAAAAGGTAGTAATGATTACTTAACTTTGAATTGTTTGAAAACATATGTGAATTTTATTAAAATCGTAAAACTAAAGAGTACGTAATATATAGAAATTATAACTAAATAATTTTTATATATTTTGTATTGTTTAGTTTTTTTAAATTCTGGTTATCTTTTCTTAAAAAATCATTTTTATTTTGTTATTTTCGAAATTATACCAGAAACCGACAAAAATACCATATTTTAAAAATATTCTGTAAGAAACTAATTGCTTCAGATGCTGAATTTACAAATTACACATACATAAATTGAAAATTTAACTTAATTGATATGAATGCATAATGGTTAATAATTTGGGGAACACTTCCGTAATAATTGGAACACATGTTTTATAAAATATATACTTATATTTACATTTTAAAAATTTATCTTTTATATAAAGTTAATCACATCAACAGAAATGAAATGTCTTCTTAAATTTATGCTTAAATTCTTTTTTGTCTGTTTTCTTTTATGAACTAATTATGATGTACATTAATATTTAAATTTTTATCCTTGTTCTGTTAGAAATTTAAAGTTTTATTAATTGTTAACATATATATTAAACATGAAATGTCTTACTTGGCACAACTTATACGCAGAATAAATGCACATAGCAGGAAATATATTTATTATGTTTTGCATATTTGATATTTAAAGTTATTCAATGGATGTCATATATTGAGCTAATATATTTTTTAGATTCATATTTGATTTAATGAATAAAAGAGAAATTTATAATATAAATTTCTCTTTGCTTAAGATGAATTTATGATCAAAATGTTTTGTTTTAAATTGATTAGAAAGTCAGGATTAAAAAAGTTTATAAAGATATTAATATTTTAATAATTTTTAAAGATGTGATCGATTTTATGCTTATAATTTCATATAACTCTTTGCCTTAATATATGTTTTTATCATTTAATTTATTAAATAATTTAGCTTAATTTATATGAAATTAAGACCTGATATCAGAAAAAATAATGAATAATCTACTTGTATAATTGTATATTGAAATAATAGAAAAAACTATTTTTTATATTCATTTAGGTTATATTGATTTGTCCAAGAGAAGAGTGTCACCTGAAGATATAGAAAAATGTGAAGAAAAATTTGCCAAAGCAAAAGCTGTAAGGGAAATGCATTGCTATTAAATTTTTATTTATTTTTTTAAACAATTCAAATATTGGAACTTTATTGGCAATTTTTTATTTTATGACAAAAATTTTCCTTTGAAAAATTACTAAAATACAAAATAATTGAAAGTCAGTATTGATTAAGATTTGGCATTAAAGGGATGAGAAGCTTATAAATGTATAATGTATGAAAGTAGTAAAAACTGCTAACTTAGTACAATAATTTTGTTGTGAAATATATATATATATTTTTTTAATTCATGTAAATATTTACTTCAATTTAGGTAAATAGTATTCTTCGTCATGTAGCAGAAATTTTAAAATATGAATCAGATGAGGAGTTAGAGGAATTATATAAAAAGACTGCTTGGCATTTTGATGAAAAATTAAAGAAGCAAGCCAGCTCTTATGATATTTTTAAACATGCTGTAAAGTAAGGCTTTATTTTTCTTCATTAAAATGGAAAGTATTAAAACATATTTCATATTAGGTAAAATATAAATTCTATTTTTAAATGTGACTTATGATCATATTTTAGTGATCCTTCTATTTTGGATGAATGCGGCTTAGATGATAATACCAAAGATGTTTTATTATCTAACATAAAACGTAGGCTAACTCCACAAGCTGTAAGAATAAGAGCTGGTAAAAGAATTTTAAGCTACATTATATTCAGTTTTCTTTTTTTTAAAATTTATATTATATATTTCTTTTTTATGAACTTTTAGACATTGAAGTTGCTTGTTATGGTTATGAAGGAATTGATGCAGTAAAAAATGCTCTGAGAGCTGGCATCAATCGCTCGACAGAAGAGATGCCCATTAAGGTAATATACAGATACTGAAAATTATAATCTGATTTTTATGCTTGTTTGTAATATCAGTCTACAAGTCATTGCTATAAAATTTATGGAATTATTCTTTAGTAACCACATTCTGCCATCAGGACAAATCCATTTATTTAGTTTTTATTTATATAATATTGAAGTCATTGTTGAGAGGTTACTTAATTGAAAATTCCTTATGCAATTTTAAAACCAAGAAAAATATCACGAAAGCTTTTAAGTTTGGCTTAAAGCTTGTATGTTGACATACCCCAATAGTCAATTTGCAATATCCTTGTCTTAAATCTTACAAAGGTGTAAGATAAAATTGCTATTCATTTAATTTACAAAATTTGGAAATTGGTGTTTTACTTTAATGTGAACATCCATTTGGAGGTTGTATATTTGCAAACACAATTTTAATCATTACTCACAACTTATTGATGATTAAAATTACCTTAGGACATCTGTTACTTTAATCAAAATAATTATTGGGATTAAATAACATCCAAATCTTAAATCTTGCTCTGTCATTCTAATGGGAGTTATTTATTAAATGAGAATCATGAGTGATAATAGAAATAGTTGATTCATGATGCAACTATTAAATTCCATTTGGATTTATATTTGAGATAGCAGTCATATTTCTAGCTGTTAGTATACCTATTTTTAACTATCTAATACTGTGTTTAGTTTGTGGAATTGAGTTCTATCTCAGGCATAGATTCTTGGGGGGGGGGGTTGCAATTTTTTTTAAACTGTGTCTCAGCCTAATTACCCTTCCTATATAAAAAAGGGGCAGTTGAGTGACAAACAAAGCCTAATTTAATTTTGTATTTAACTATTCAAAATAACCCATTGTATCAGAAATCCAAAATTGCTTGATTTTATGAAAATAGCTACAACTTATTGATCACATTGTCTTTAAATAATTTGCAAAATGCCATTCTGTGACATAAACCTATTTTGTGATCATTTTTGTGTAAATTATGCAAATGTTGCTTAGATAATCTTGCTTTTTGTGCCTTTAAATCAAATGCCTTTTTTTTTTAAATCTTTTGTGTGTAATTATAAATTGTTGAGCCTTTGTTCTTGCTGTCTGAATATGATTGATTTTTGTTTGATATATGCAATATCATAAATTAAAAATTATATTGACCTGGAATACATGTATTAAAAGTTGTTTTCTAGTCATTAATTTATTAGTTTTTCTCTATATTTAAATATTCGTTCTTTAATTCTTTTGATTTTTAAGCTTCATTATAAATAGGCTCGATTCAAAAACTGGATTGATTCTACTTTATTTTTGCTACAGACAAATATCAATTAACTTTGGGATGTGAAGAAAATTAAACTGTCTACCATAAAAAAGCTAAAAAAAAAAAATAATAATAATAATTTTATTAAATATATGATATTAATTCTTCTAAACTTTACAAGATTCATTTTGCTTAATTGAACTGAATCAATCTAAATGAATAACCATACTTGTTTTTAAACATATTAAAAAAAGCATTGATGTTTAAATGAGTTTGACTTTGGAAAATGATTATACAAGAACTATGTTAAGATAAATCTTTTGCATTTTTAATATATTATTTGAAATTGCATTATAGATATCATTTATGAACTAAAAACATTTAAAGTATAATCAAATGCTCTTAAGGTATGGCTAAAGCACTTGAATATATGTCCCATGTTTTATCCTTTGAGGATACTTTCCATAAAGAAAAAGTTAAATTCATATACTGAAAGAAGAAACACAAAGTCTCAAGATACTGCACCAAGGAAGAACCAAGCAGAAGATTGATGTATATTATCCATCTGTTACTGTTAAACTGTAGCTGAGATTTAATAATAGAATCTTCATTTCTCAAAAGAGTATTTCTCCTGTTAGGTCTTAATGAGCATTTTTATTGTAATTGCTACAAATAACGGACAATGAATGCTATCGGAAAAAATTATTTTTAAAATTGTATGCAAATCTCATATTATTGTGCAATTTGATTTAAATAGTAAATGTTCAAAATATTTATTCTTCTAAATGAAATTTATTCTGCTAAAGAATATAATCTTATTATTAGAATTTTATTATTGCTTACATATTACTTTTGTTGTTATTTTTTTTAAATAAATAAAAATTAATATTTTCTTGATTTAATTTTAAAATTATATGAAGCTATATATTTATAACATTTATTTGGTGTACAAAATTCTTTTTTACTTTGTATTTTGATTTGAAACAACTAGTGGTTAAATAAAGTTCAGAATTCATATATTGAACAAATTAAAAATTGTCAAGAACTTTTTGGTGGAAAGCAATTGCTGTTATCAGAATTTTGTCATCTTAAACATAAGACTTCTGAAACTCTTCTACCTATACAAAACTTCAGACAATCAATTCATATTACTTTAATTAAAACTTAAAACCATTTTTTATCAAAATATTACTCTGACTAAGATGGTTTATATATTTGGGTTTTAAATGAATAAATAAATTCATCCTTAATAAATTAATTTAAATTCATCCATGATATTCAACTTTCAAATAAATTTTTAAGCAATTTTAGAATCAGTGAATAGATCATAAAATTGTTTGAAATTTTCTGCAATTTTAGCTGACAACTTTGATTTTCTTCTTATTCTAATAATTATTCACTATTTTCAATTGTTAATTTCAATCAATCTACTTTAAATGATTTTATGCTGTTAAGTAATAGCCAAATAATTTATGTTGTCTCAAACTAATTAATTTATGAAAATATTTGCTTAATTTGGTTTGACTTCTAGAAAATCATTTGATGTTAGTTTTTAATATAAAATTTTGTTTCATTGTTAATTACAAAATAAGTATGCATTTATAATAAAATAATATAACATTTACTTCTGCTTTAATTCTGTAATCAAAGTCATGCAAAATTTTGTGAGACATTATTTGTAGAAAAAATTTTTTTTCTTTTTCCATCTCCTATGTTTTTGGTATTTTCTTAAAAAAAAAAAAAAATTTTTTTTAACTATTTCCTTTGTGAATTTTTTTATACCACTTTTTCCCCCTTTTTCTAAAATATCCATTTAAAAGACTTAAAATGTTTTTAATAATTAGTACAATAAATTTTAAAAATATTTATAAATCTTTAGAATTGAGAATCTCATTGCTATTTTTATTTTCAGATTAATTTAATAGCTCCTCCATTATATGTATGCACTACTACTACTATGGAAAAAACTGATGGGCTTAAAGCATTACAAGATGCTCTGAATGAAATTCAAACAACAATTAAAGCATCTGATGGTATTTTTAATGTTTTGATTGCTGTAAGTATTAATAATAATTCTAATTTAGTGTATAATTATTATTTTAAATGTTTGCTTATGTTTGAAAATATTATTTATTAAGAAAAGCTCCTTCTATTGTTAATTGATAATAGATAGTTTTAAATAAACACCAACCAATACTTAAATGTCTCATGGAAACTAATTTGCCTTTTAGAAAATTGTCAAAATATCCACAATTTTATAAACTGACAAATGGTAGTGTTTGGGGATTTTTTTATAAATATTCTATTGTAGTTTTTTTCCTACCTTTTTTATTATTAAAACAATTACGTTTTTTAAATTTTTTATGAAGTGGCTTTAACTAGGAGTACAATTGTAGTGAATTACTATAATTGCCATCATACTTTTGTTCATCAGCCAAATATCTAGGCTTTAAAGTTGTTCTTGATTATGGTTTCTTGCTTTATGTTTCACACAAAAAATATAAATGTAACCATTAATTTTACTTTTAACTTTAATAATAAATATTTCAATCTCTGACTATTTTCAATAAAATTTCCTCACCGAGAAAAATGTTTAAATTAAGCAAAAAAAATTTTTTTTTTGGAAAAACAAGTAAAAGTTATCCATGTGCTATCTATGCTAAATAAATTTAATTATAATCTAATCTACCTGTTTTTATTGGAATGGATCTCAGATGGTCATTAGAAATAAACTAATGAGATACAAGAGCGCCTATGTGGGACACTGACATGTTCAAATTTACTGGTGACTTTCGCCCATGTCAGGCATGAGCAAATGGGTTAATAACATAAATGAATTTACTGCTATGAAGAAATTTTTAGGTAGTTATCTGCATTTTATGATTTTCATATTTATAGTTAATTTATGTATAAAAAACAATCACTTTAAAATACTTTTCATGAATAAGTAGTTCAAAGTCTAATTAGCCCCCTCTCCCAAGCAAAAAAAGGATTATTGAATAAGAAAACCAAAACCACGAATAAGTTGTTTTTCTTAAAATTTAATATAATTATCAAAGTTAAAATGATCATTTAAATGTAATTATCAATATATTAGATATTCTTTCACTGATGTTGCGTAAGCAAATATTTAATGAATGAGGCCATAAGTAAAAAAACGCAACTTTATGCATATAATTAAAAGCAGGGTTGATATAAAGAGATTAAATTTTATTTTGTAAAACAGACACTTATCACTTTTTAATGTCTTTTGTTAAATAATCAAGTTACATGATTATCGACATTAGTACATAAATTATATAGTGCATTTTCACATCGTTCTTTAGGAATGACAATAAATCCCTCTATAAAATTATTCAGATCCCGCTGAATGTTTATTGTGAGAAAATCAGAATGGGCTTGCCATTCAATTTATCTGCTTTGTTTAATTGAATATTCAGGTAATTCTTTAATTAATATCAGCTTTGTGACTAAAAGAGAAGATATTAAATTCCTTACATATTCTTTCAATGCTTTGTTTCTATATTCAATAACAGAGAAAAAATATTTATTTCTCGACTTTCATTATGAGCGATTCATGTTATTCATCAATGAATTAGCCTAATGAAGAAAAATATCATTGCAATAGTTTAGAAAAATGCTTTTTCTAAACATACAAATAGTAATTATAATTAAAGCAAAAAAAAAAAAAAAAAAAAAAAAAAGCAATTAGTGAACAAGATAAATTTAAGTCTGTTAGGATTTATTTTGATTTGATATGTGATTATGTATAATTTTTCTCTCGTGGCAATTTTGAGAATTTGATTTATCTCAACAAGTAGTGCTATTCTGTTATAGAGAGTTCCTTAGCTATAGTAAACTTCATGGATTTTTAGTCTTGGAAAAGCTCAGTGGAATTATATTAGCAATTCCAACTACTTTCCAGTGTGTGAAAGTCTAACATTTTAAATTATTATCTTTTCCAAATGCTTGATTGTGTATTAAAGACTATTTTAATTACAGTTTAAAATATCTATCTTGTGTAATTATTCTGAACAACTTTTACTTTGAGTATTTCAACAAGCTGTTTCCAACTGTGTTATCAATTTAAAATACAGCATTTTTATTTTTAAAATGATAAATATAAATGGTCTAGAAATGTACTTCATAAATAAATTATGAAGAAATACATTTTTTTAACGATAAACATCTGAAAAATTTTAAACTGTTTCACTTTGTAACTTTTTTTTTTATAGACAAGGTTATCAATTTTATTGAAGCCCTGGTTTTAGATTCCGATAGAAAATTTCATTATGAGAGAAAAAAAAATGAACTCTAGCATAACTTTTTTATAAAAAATTTAACAACATTTTTAAATTTTGCATATCATTTTAACAAAAATAAATGTAAACATTCAAAAAAAATAAAAAAAAAAATTATAGATGCTAATAAGAGATCTACAGGGTGTCACTTTTCAGTCTTGTGGATAGATTTCCATCTTATGTAAAATTTTGAAGTTGATATTGTAATTCAAAAATTATGTTTTTAGAAAATTTAAGTGTTAAATTTCCAATTAGTTATTATTGTAAAAACAGTTATTTAAAGGGACTGTTTGAAATAGTGTAATATACAGTGCAAGGTTTATCATCCTCATTATAAAACCTGGATATTGCTGTAATTAGTTGTGAATAGAAACCTGAAAATATCTTTTTTTCTTTGAGATTGTAAGGTTCCAATAACATTTTTTACTGTTAGAGGAGTTGAAAATAGAAAATTTTATTTCATTGTGCTGTATTTGGTTAAAAAAATTAAAATGTAAGTTCTGGAATCCACTGAAACTAATTACAGAAAGTGTTAGCATAATCAAATAATATTTTCAGAATCAACATTTTTAAGCTCAGATACCATAATTAATTAAAAATTTACCAAGTTTCTCAAAAAAAGAAAATTATTCAAAAGTTTACTATTTTTGTAGAAAGTGAAATCATTTTTCAATCAAGGGGTTTCTTAGCATTACAGTCTATCCCTAATGTGGACAGTAGGTTTAGGCTGCAATATACATAAGGAATAATAAGTACATAGGAAAAAAGAGTCAATTTTGAGTCTTATGTTAAAAAATGTTGTTGTGTAAAGGAAAAACTGCAAAATTTTTTGTTGCTATTATTCTAATATCTTAACTTATAACTTTCACTCTTGGCAGTTTTTTAAAGTTGCCCTCTAATTCTAGAAATAATGCTGAAAAGAAAAGGAAAAATTAAGCTAAAAAAAATTATTAAAAATATGCTATGATTGAAATAAAAAAAAATTTTATAATCACTCCCCAAAATAAATTCAAGTCAAAATTTTGGAATTGAACACAATATAATTTTACATTAGATATAAAATTCAGAAATTCGCTAATTATTGTGGAAGATTTAATTTGTGGTAACTAATCATTTTTATAAATCATTAACAGAAAAATGAATTTATTTGGAAAAGTGGAGCTTGATAATATATATATATATATATATATATATATAATCAGTTGTCTGATAATATGTTAATCTTATTTAATATTAATAGTTCTTTAAAAACTTATTAATATTACATAGTATTCTTTATAAGAATAATGTGTGAGTGTTTTCCCCCTCTAATAGTAAATAAGTAACATAATTTTTAAATTCATATATATAAGTAAAATTTCCAAACTTCTTTACAGCCCAAAGTTGTTACCGACCTGGATGAAGCAGAGCTTGCTAGACAATTTGACAAATTAGAAATGGAAAATGCTGAAGTTTCTGGTGATAGTGATGTAGAAGAAGAATCAGATGAAGATAAAAAAGCTGATGCTGAATAAATTATTTAATTTTAGACTGAAAAAATGTTTTTTAATTTTTTTTTGTACATAAAGGAGAAAAGAACAACTATTATTAAATTATTTTTCCATTACTTTGTTCAGAAACCATTCATGTGTCAGCTGCAATGAAAATTTAATTTTCTCTACTCAAAAGAATTACATATTTTTTACATTAAAGTACAACTCATTAGTAAATTCATAAAAAAATGACCAAACAAAATCAAGCTTTTGTATCTTAATTATTAGATAAAGTATTTCTCCAAAATAAGTTATTTTTTTATTGTGTTATTTAAAATATGCATCTTTGGTAGTGCTATTGTTTCTATTGTCAAACTTATAGAATTTAGATATGTGAATTTCGTCAAGAATGTTGAATGAAACATAACTGCTTTTATTTTTAAATAAGCACAATTAAAATTTCATTAAATGTAATATATTTTTACTACATAAAAATAAGAGGGGAAAATACAGGCTCTTGACATCCTAAGGTACATATTTTTGTTTACCAATAATATGTGATGACAATTCATCAATAATTGTGGCTTTTTGAGAAATCTATGGGTTAATTTTAATATATATTGAGTAGCTAAAATGTAGTAATTAGCATAGTAAATTTACTTATATTCTTGAAACTACACCGAACAAGATAATAAAGTAATTTTTTTATTACCTTGTTATAGTTCTAAAGGTCATAATTAAGGTATTTTGAAATTATTATTTGCTTTTTGAGATTTCATGTTTCTACAGAAATAAATGTCTGATATTTTTTAAAAGTTATATAAGATTATATTATATTTAAAAAAATTATTCAAAAACAATTTCTAAACTATGTACATCAAAACTAAATTTAAAATATGAATTTAATTTTCATATATGACACAGTATTACCTGCTTTTACAGTTGAGATCATTTTCAATTTTAGACTAAAAAATTCTATTGACATAGATATCAATTAATTTTAGATTTTCAAACAAGCTGTCCATGACTTTTTAAAACATATATGACATTTTGTAAATTCAGGAGTGTAACATTGTACAGATACTACTTCCATATACAAGATACATATGCAAATTTTATATCGATAATATGTTTAATTAAAATATTATTGAATAACTCGAGTAAAGAATTATTCAATAAAATTCATCTACTTAGAGGATTACTGGAGGTTTAGAATTATTTCAAATTAATATTTAAAGTTTAGTTAAGTTAATTCTCTCTGTGTTCATAAAACTTTGTGAAAGACATGGTGGACATAATATTTTTTTAAGAAACGCCATTCTTCAAAGCTTAATATGCATTTAATGCTCCTAACTTGCATATATCTGCCAGTTAATATGGTTTAACCATATAATATACGATTTGTGGTTGAAAAGGCTTTATTGCCATGCAGTAAAATCGTTCGGTTTTATGCAGTAGTATCTAGTGAGTCTGGAGATATAAAAATTTCTTACTCTTATCTCTTCAACGTGATTGGCTCGTAATCATAAAGTATATGCTGTATATTTATTTAAATAGTTGTAACAGGAAACAGTGATTTATGTTATCTGTAACATTTTATTAAAAAACTGATTGAGTCGATTTCTATGATTTTAAAATCTTTGTTTATTGATTCAGATTTATTCTTGCTTCCTTTCTACAAATATAAGCAAAAATTTATCAAGAAATAATTATTGAAATTGTTAATTTTATTTCAATAACATTAGTTTAGGGAAGAGATCATTGTAATATTCTATTGCATGAAGTATTTCATATTTAGATCCTTGAATTGTGAAAATAATATATTAAGTAATTCAAGTATAATGTAGAGAGCTATTTTTCACTGACAAAATTTTTAGGAGTGTTTGACTTCTAAACTTATAAAAGTATTCCATAGCTTCATATAAGACTTTAAATCAGTAGAACTGGTCACCCTAAATGCAACGCTTTTAAGGAGAAGCATCATATCGCGAAATTTACATGCTTTTGCTAGGATCATAATAATGCAGAGCATACACTCATCACACGTGACTAGAAAAAGCTGCCAGCTATATAAAGAATCTGGTTTTCGTTCTTATTCTTTATTTTTGCCCATGAGGGTTAATTAGACTTGAGCCAATAGTTAAAAGTGGATTCCGAACCACAGTAATAGATGATAGAAAATCTATTGCACCCACTTCGTTGAACCACTTTACGTGATGACAGGCAAAATTTGTGCCAGGGATGAATTAATTTTCCACATCAAACCATAGCATAACAGATTCATCCTTTTATGCAACGTTTGGTAACCGCAAGTACCATTTGATGTCATTTGCGGATGAAGATTGTCGAGAAGGGGTCCATTAAATCGTTTACCCTTGACACCAAAACACAGGCGTTCGCGCCGCCAACTATGTGGTGAACGACGCACATGGACAACAGAATGGAAGGAGACATTGTTTTTATTGATGAATTCCGCTTCTACCTGCTGATGGTCGGAATCGAATTTGGATACACCGTAGTGAGAAATTGAACTGTTGCGTTTTGCATCACAATATTGGACCGGTATCATGGTTTGACGTAATATTTTATTTCATTTCCCCATCTCACTGGTACGCAATACTGATACACTGAAAAGACGATATATCTCTGAAGTGTTGGAGCCTATAGGCTCCATTAGCGTTAGCCTATAGGTTAACGCTGGTGATATGAGAATATTATAAAAATTCTCATACCTTCAGCGCTTGCTATTTATACATGCTGCTAGCTAGATATTGGGTAACAAAAAATAGTGTTAAGTGTCGATTTGTGCAAAATCGTCTTCATAGTTATCACAGTAAGTGGTTTATATTCTTTAATAGTTGGTTAAAAACTGGAAACAATACTTTTCTGGAAGTTTTTAGCAGCAGAATGAAAAATATCAAGCAATCTACAGTAGACGCTCGTTTCTACGACTTAAAAGGGTAAAATTCGTAAAATAGAAAAAGTATTAAATCTTACAACTACTTTTTTATTATCAAACTGCTCTTTTTGAAATAAAGTACTATTAGAAAAAATAATTTAGTATACACCGCGTATAAACAGTCAAATTCAAAAACAATTTAATTTTATTTTATTAACGAAAAATCAGACAAAGTAATCACTTATTTTTTTGTTTAAAAATATTTTTAACAGCATATTTTTCCATCCATTATATTCTCAATAATTTATTAATTCTCCATTTATGTATGCAGGTATATAAGACGGAGTACCTGCATGTCACTCGCAATAACAATCTTTGATTGCCAAATATAAAATAATGCTAATTTCATATTGCTTCAGTATTTGTAATGAAAAATAGCTATAGCTGAAAAAATACAGTGAATGAACTGCCAGGATACTTTTCTGAAATAAGTCTGATCATGCACGTTTCAGATACAATTGAATGACCCATTGATGTGAGATCTAGAATTTCTTTTTACAGTTCGAAATTAGCAGACCGCTTTATTTGTAATCCAGAATGGAACACATTCTAACGCTTATTGCTTTACCTCATTGTATTCATTAAAAATAGATGTTTCTGTGAACCATACGCCACACATTAATCCATAATTTACGAAGAATATTTTTTTTTAAACATTTAGCCAAATAGTTACTTAGAAAAGTCACATTTTTAATAATTCCAAATAAATAAAATTTCATAAAATTTCTTTTGTAATTTTTCAGTAATGCTTTTTGTTTTGTAGTATTTTCATTTTTGTGCATGAGTGGTATAATGATTTTCTACCCTTTTTTGCTTGCTCTCTTAATTTTTTTAAGAATTGGTTTCATATTGTATTGCTTATGCTTATTTATAAGAATTATTAATATATAAGTTTAATAAAAGCCTGCTATTATTATTATTTTGTTTTCAAAAATAAATTTTATTAAAAAAAAAATCATGCATGTATATTTTACGATTAATATCAATATTGTACAAACAAAATAAGTAAAAATATTTTATTTGACCTCTTAAAAAAAGTTTAATTACAAATTTAAAAAATTGTACAAGTATCGAAAAACATAATTACACTTTTTTTAAATATTGTCGAGCATATTCCCAAATGAGTATGGCCCCAGTTACATGAACATTCAAAGATCTAACAACACCTTGCTGTGGTATCTCAACACAATAATCTAATAATTGTATCAAATCGATAGGTAAGCCTTCTTTTTCATGACCCAATAATAAAACCGTTTTCTTTGGAAATACAAAATCTTGCAGGTAGCAGCTGCTTTCTGTTTGTTCAGCTCCTACCAAAGCAAAGCCATGTTCTTTCATTGAAATAAGATATTCTTTTAGATTATGAGGTTTTACTTCTTTTATAGAGATCCATTTATCAGACGATACAGCAAGATTTTGAAATTGTTTATCTTCCATGTACTGTAAACTTCCAATAATCAATTCATGAACACCAAACACTTCACAAGTGCGACATAAACCTCCAAGATTAGGTATGCGATCTATAAGTGAAGCAACAACAATCAGGCTTTCATTTTTGGAATTTTTCTTCTCACTAAATAACTCTGATTCATAAACATCATCTTCACCCAAGATGTCCTTCAAAGGACAGATTTTCTTTTGAAAATTATAATCTAGTGAAACATCGTTATCTAAATCTTTATTTTCTACAGATGTAAGGAACTGTTCGTTCTGAAAAATATTCTTCAGGTTATCATCACGGTCATACAAAGGCACAATTTTATCACATTGATTATCAAAAAGAAATGGTTTTATCCACTCATCTGGTGGTAAATTGCACAAACGGGGTAGATTATAGAAAATGGTTTCCAAACTAAAATGCATAATGGGATTAAAAGAAGAAAAATAAAAATCGCTTGATAATTTTTCTATGTTTTTACAAAAATTACCTATTTCAGCTTGAATAGTATGCATTTCAATCAATTTTAAAACGAATTCATACTTGCTAAGAACATTTGTTAGATTTTTTTCTTGGCAAATCGTGAAGAGTTTAATTAATGTAAATTGTGCATATAACCGAACAGTAAAATTATGTGTCATGCACTGAACTATTAAAGAAGGGAAACACAACAGAATATCATCCTCTGAAATTAAGATATTTTGAGAAACTAAAAGATAAAGGACTGATATAGTAGAGATAACAAAAGATGCTCTTCTTTCAGACAACTTCTGCAAAAGGGATAAATATGAAACAAACAATGATTCACGTGTTCGGAGAATATTGAAAATGACCCACTCTTGCATGTAACGAATAGATGGTTGTTGTGTTTTTGATGTCCAAGAATCAAAAATCCTTAACATGATTTTTTCATTTAAATCAGCTCCAACAATTACTGGCTGCAATATACATATTATTTGCCAAATTTTATTTCTTATACGATGATTCAAAGAATTTGAAAACCGTGACAGCCGAGTATCATATTTATCATTATCAGCATCCAATAGACCATCAATTAATTCAAAAGCAAATTTTTCATTCAATTCATTTTCTTGTTGAAGGCTTTTTAATATGTAGTTTATTATAGTAATTCTTACGAAAATCGAAGGTCTGGTGCAGCAAATATCATCACTAACTTCAGGAATACCCTTTTCTTCTATCAGGTAAACTAAAGTATCTTCCATTATTTTTTGGCCTTTTTGATAAATAGAACCATAAATAAGTCCTTGAATTAAAACTGGAATATATTTAAACTTAGAATTTATCAAAGCTGAAACAGAGAAAGAAGCACAAAACTCATTCATTACACTGTAAAGTATGCCTAAAGTATTTTCAGATATCACTTTAAACTCTTCAATGTAGTTGTAAAGTGTCTCAAAGTAACACTCCTGTAACATTGCTTGTTGAAAAATAGTTCTGATGAAAGAATACATAGATGGTTTAAATAAATCACACCCACGAAGTTCAAAACAAGCTTTCCAAGATATGCAGAGAGTATTACACACAACACTACTTTGTTTTTCTAATCGAGGAATAATATATTGGAAGCAGTTTATTGCACATGGAATAGCAATTTTTGGACCTTTGACACATGTTGCACATATTTCTTCAGTAAAAGGTAACATTAAACCTGACAGCTCAGAACAATTTGAAGATACTATTATTTGAGAGCATGTATTCCAAAATTGACAAATAGAATTTTCTGCAAACGATAAGTTTGCACTAACAGCACTTTCACTTAAATTAATAGATTTCAATATGCATTTTTGTAATAAATTGTTTTTAATTATTTCAGATATAATAAAGTAATTTAAATTTTTTAATTGCTCCATGTATGGTACTATTAAAGCCTTTTTCTGGTTTATACTAAGTTTTTCAAAAAGTTTATTTACAAAAGTCCAAAATGGAATAATTAATACTTTTTTTAGCTTTTCATTCTTAGCAATATCTTCACATTGCTTTATTAAACTTGGTAACACAGCATAGAATAAATGAACTAAATTGGATTCTTGTAATGAAACATGTAGGAATGAAAAAGCGATCTTCATTTTAAAAATATAATCTATACTTTCAATTTCAGTGAACATTTTTTGAAGTAAGAACTCCACAATTTCTGTACAACCTTGAAGACATTGGACGATTGGCGATATCACAGTTTCACATTTATCACAATTTTGTCCTTTTTCAATTAGAAGTGTAGTAAATTGCAATGAATGAAAAAATGAAGACAATGATATACAAGATCTTGTTAATAAATTATGAAATGATGAAATTATAGGGCTTATGAGGAAATTCCAATTTAGACCATTTAAGGCACTCTTTTTTTCTTCAGTCAGAAATGAAGCATCACTTAACATAATCAACAGTCTACAAAACTTTTTCATTTGAAACTCATCAGATAGCAAGCCTAAAAAAATATTGTATAAGCAAAAAGAATTAAAATGCTATAATCTTTATTTGTGAAAAATTATGTTTTAAGACAAAAATAAGAATATTAGAATCAAAATAATTATAAGAAAAGAAAATTTAAAATGATAAACATTAAAAATATTGATATACTCTATTTAGTGACATAATATTATATAATAATGAATATTATTTAAAATATGATGTATGACTGATTTATCATAATGTCAATTATTAAATGATTTTAAAGACATTATTTTTTGTTTAAAGTAATATATTTAAAAGATAAATAATATTTGAAATTAAAAGTACATTATATTTTATAAAAAAGTAATATAATTTATTTAGGAATTAAAATTGTATACCACATAATAAAGCTTATCTGAAATAATTATGATACTAAATATATAACTTTTATTTAGATATTATGTCTTAAAAATTGAAGAATGTTGAAAAGATCAACGCCATAATTTGTCAAGACAACATCTGTCAACTAAAGAAAGAAATTATTTTTAAATTATTAGCTGATAACAGGCTGTCTAAATTTTGTGCACCAATTTATAATACTTTCTCATAAGTTAGTCACCGTAATAAACACATTAAAAAATATTTGGAAGTATTTAAAAATTTAACTTAAAAATTTTTTGCAATTCGAATTTGATTGAATTATTAAATTTACATGTATTTATAAAATTTTTATATGATATAAAATATAAGTAATGTATGACATAAAATACTTTTTAATCAGTTTGCTTACAATAACTGTTATAAATATTTGATGTTTTTACTTGAATAATTTTTTATTAGATGAATTAATATATACTATATTATAAATTTTTTACATTTCAGATTTTAAAAAATAAATACATACATTAAATTCATACATATAATAAAGCATTAAAACTCAGACTTTTACTAAATAAATGAATAACACTTCCATAAACTAATTTTAAATTTTGTTGAGATTGTATTCAGTAGCACAACTGAATATATATTTAAATAATCCCAACTTTAGAGAATTTTTCCCTTTATATTATTTTCTTTATAAATGCTTGTAATAAGTATAATATACACTATTTGTAATATATCATACTTAGCACAAACCTTAACTAAAACAGATAAAATAAATAAATTTTTACCTTTACGTTTGATAAATTTTTGAGAATCTTTATTATAGAAAAATCATTAGATTTAATTAATGTGCTACAACATCTGATAAGTGAAAAGAAATTTAAAACATTTTTTAACTTAGTTCTAATTTTTACTTAAATGAAACTTATCTCTGTAATTTTTAACTTGTAGTAAGTGTAAGATATTTTAATAGATTCCCATTATCTGTTAACTTTCCCTTATTTTTCCTAATACAAAAAAAAAAAATATATATAAAAAAATATTATGTAAAAATAGTCCAAAAATACTTTAATTAAATTTCCTTGAATCACATGGTAAAAGTTACGAATATTCTATTTAAAAACTTAATTCTCCTGCCAAGAACGCCAATTAATATAAAAATAATCAAATTAATAGCATTGAAATCTCTTTGTGTGTGTGAATATTGTTAACATATAATTTTATTTTTCAAAATAAGTGTTCTGCATCATTTATAATATAACATGTGTATTCCAGCTATCTTCTTGAACTTTTAAAACTATTGGCTAGTGCTTGAATGTAATGTGCTGTAAAAAATATATAATATATAAAAAGTTTAGTAGTCAGTAATATATAAAAATTTTACTAGTCAGTAATAGCATGCATATCTTAAAAGTTAATTCAGAATAAAATTTTTGTAGTTGAAATTTTCTTTTAATGATTTTTGCAAATTCAACTTTAGTTTAATGAATGATAAAATATGTTTAGGCAAGCAAGCTAATTTAAACAGAGATGATACTTTTTAAGAATTAAAAAATATCTTGCCAAAATAGGAGCAAAAGTAATTAAATAATAGACAATATTGAATCCAAAATAAAATTCTACCATCAATATTTTTACAAACATTTACATTAAAGCAAATTATGATTTTATGTTAGTTTGTTTTTATAAAACTGAAAACCTAAATTGAGCATGCTTATAAATTATAGATTTTTAAAAATTAATAAAAATACAGTTCTTCCAGTTTTTCAAAATAAGCAATGATTAATCAGAAGTCTAATTTTAATTAATACTAAATATTTAAAACTTTATAATAAAAATAAGTTTTTTTTAAATTCTATTAAAACTAATAAATTAAGAATTACCTAAATCTTTGAATAGAACAAGTTTTTGTATCTCTTCATGACAATATAATTTAGTTTTTTCAATGGTTAAAGATTTACTACACCCAGCAGCAAAAATATCTTTGAGTTTCAATGCAAATATATTCCAAGTATTTGCATTTTGCAGATTTTTCAGATCCTTAAAAATAATCAAAAGGTTTGCCAAATCCTCAATACTAAGTGCATCCTAAGGAAAAAGTAAATAAATTAATATAAATTCTGAATTGTTAGTTAAATAAACACTTTTTTTAAATTTACATTTAAAATGCTCAGAGATAAAAGAAATGACTTTTTAAGTCATTATAAATATTTGATTTCACATAAGGTGAATAAGCAATGTTTTATCTTCCTTGGAGAGATTTCATAAAACACACTACAAACTTTACATGCACATGAGCAGAGCTCATATAACCTACTAAAATGTTGCCTTTTTAATACTTATTTTATACTTTTATTTATTAATGGTTTTAATGCGATTTCACATTATTGGAGTCCTTGGCAAAAAAGAATGTAAAGGCACTTATGGAAATTATTTTCAACATAATTCTATACTTTTTCATGACTTAACATATTTGCTACCTTACTGATGCATTACATGTCAAATAAATGATTATATTTGATAGTGAATATATGTATGGATTTTATAATTCACTATTTAACTTTTGGAAATAAATTTGCACATATTAAAAAACTAAATTTAAAACAAAATAAAAATTACTAAAAAATGTTTTAAGACGAATAAAAATATTGATAAAAATAGCAAATCTAATAATTACTTTAAACTTATATCAAGATACAAGCTATGAAGTTTCATCTAATATGCTGCAGGGATGCTTTATATTTTTTATTGGACATACTGGAATAACACAAATGGAGATTGGTATCATTTTATTTCCAATCTTGTGTAAGATAGTCTCAATATGTATATGAGAACCTTGCTCTAGGCCATTGCTGATAAATCCTCATACAGCACTCACACAACAATAATATACAAATTGCAATTATAATTTCTCTGAAAGTTGTAGCTTTCAACTTTAAACAATATTAAATCCTAATATTTATCATATAATGAATCTATCAAAATAAATAATTTAAACCAATTCAAAAATCAATTTAGTTGATTTCCAATCATGAGATAGGTCACTAATAATTAAACAGTTGCGAATTTCATCAACATTTTTCATTTAAGTAAATTAGCAATCAAATAATTTTAGCAGATCAACAAAAAAATATCAAAAGGCTTAAAAAAAGCTATTTAAGTAGTTAATTACTTACTTCATTTATAAATATCGCATTAAGAAAGACATGAAATGAATATCACATACTTTCAGAAAATTGCTTTTCAGATCTTGCAGTTTCAGAAATACTTAGACATTTTCATCACATTTGAACAGTTAACATAAAATTATTTAAGTTTTGAGAGTAACCGATAGGAAAATTTATTTTACTCGACTCATACTAATAGCACATAGTATACATTATGGTTATTGCTTGGAATACAATCTAAAGAGTACACCCAAAATGAATTTTTAGTACTGTCACAAGAAATATTAGACCAAACAATATTCACAATTTAAATATTCTTGAGATATGAGCTCTGCTAATTAGAACAATACTAAACAAATATTAACCATACTGAAAACATGGTGATATTTTCAACAAGACTTATCAGAATAAAAATTATAATTAACTGAAGCAGTTTTTGTATAAACCATTGGATTTATTTTAAAAAATATAGCAGAAAAGAATATGGTCAAAGATAAAAGTTATATGATTAATTATATTTGCTTTTCTAGAAAAGCAAATATAAACAATTGCAATAAAGTTATTCATTGCATAAAGGATTGCATTGTCATAATTGCAATTCTTTTTAACTCACTTTTGAAGCATATTCACTATGTTATTATTTGAGTTTATTTTTATTGAGAATAATATATTATTAAAAAAAAATCCATTAGATTTATAATAAAAGTTAACAAGAATGTAGCAGAAACTTGAATTTAACAAGTAGACATTCCACAAAATGTTAAGCAGAACTGCAACATGTATCTTCAACAGTTCAACAAGTTTGAACAATTGGAACACTTATGATCATAAAAAGAGTATCAAGATTTAAAAGAATACCTATATTGTCTAAGACAAAACAAAATGAGGTATTCATAAAGAAAAAACACATTAATAATCTTGTTCTCTATAACTAAATTAGATAGGTACATGAAAAATTCAATAGGAAGTTGTAGAACATTAGTGACTTAGTACCAAGTGTAAATTGATGCACAGATATGGAGAAAATAGACTTCACTGGATTTTATTCGTTTGTTATGTCTTACAGCTGATGTTACAATTGCTTGATTAATAGAAAAAAATATTTCCATGTGCAAGGTGTAGTTATTAGATTGCTGTTGTTGTTTGCAACTGATTTTGTTTCTGGAATCTCATTTATTTTTTGAGACTAGACAGCTAATTTAAAAAAATAAAAGCTAGGGACACTGCAAGTCATATCATCTAGTAGTGATTCACATTTTTTACATCTTAATACATTTTTAATGTGATGATAACTGCCTATATTCAAGAGTTAAGAGAAAAGATGAAATAAGATTTTACTGTGCAATCTGTATTTACATGAAAATTAAATTTTATAATAAAATATAAGCATATTTTAAATATTAATCTCAATTAATATTTAACCGCAAGAATTAAATTAAGGTAATGGAAACAGAAGCAGAACTTAAGTTAGATATTTTTTTACCCTGTATCTTGAAGTAAACAAAAATTGAAAGAATTATTGAAAACACTTGAATGAAGTTTCAATTTAAATGTGAAAAAACTGAGTTCTTCCATTTAAAATAAAAATTAAATACATTACAAAAATGCATTAAATACTAAGCATAAACTAAAACTTTTAGTTAAAAGCCAAAAAGAATAAAATGAAAATTAATGAAATGATAGCAGAAGTGAAACTTACATTAAATATTTTTTGTACATGACAAATCAGAATAATAACAACAACAATAATAATAATAATAAAAGGGGGGGGGGAAACTGCTTTTGATTGAGAATTTAGATTAAAAATGTAAAGTTTTACAGCTTAACTTATAAAAAAATATACATGAAAAAAATAATTTATTTAACATAGCCTTTGTTAATTAACATAGCCTATAAATTGTATTTTGCTTCATGAAATAAAATTTCATTTATAGATTGACTCAAAACAAATCAAACAAGATATATGATATGCGAAAACTTTCTTAAATTGTAATTATTAAATATTGAAGTTAGGATTTTTTTTTTTTTATTTCCCAATAATGATGTATTGTAAAAGCGAAAACATATTTGCTGAAGAGGGCAAAAACAATAAACAATACTATTTCAAAAAGCAAAAAAATGAGAAAATATAGTTATTTTTTTTAAAACAATTACATTGTCAGAGTATAGAAAGTAGGATTTGATGAGGTAAATTCATTTTTCGATTACTAGTTATAATGTAGTTTACAATTTTAAAAACAACAGAAACATATTTTTTGAGGCATGGAGAAGTCAGAAGCAAAATGTTGAATCAATAAAAGTATTTAAATAGTCACAAAAGCAACTTTACAAGATGTGTTAAATATTATTAAATTAATTACAAATATTGTTGCAAAATTTTAAATTAAACATAGTTTTTATTTATAAAAATAGCCAAAGACCAAATTCTGATGTCAGTTTAATTTCATTCCATGCAGCCATTTTTAACTTTACTTCACATAAAAATTAGGCAAATAAAAAAGGGGGGATTACATATACAAAGATTACTACATTTTTATAAATTATTTTAATAAATCTTTTTATTATAAATTTTCAATACATTTAAGTGGAAAAGTACACACAAGTTAACAATACTTTTATGAGAATTCATAATTTTTGAGTAGGAAATCTTTAGTTTATATTTAAAATACATAAGTCATGAAAGTTGAATAAACTTACTTAATTAATGTATAAATCTATTTCAATAAATTAAAAACGTTGAAAGCCTAATGATTATTAACTTCAATTGAGATAATCATAGGAAGTAATTTTTTATAGATTAAGAGACCAACCATCAGTAGAAAGAACAGTAGAAGTTAAAAATATTTTAATTTCTATAAGAATAGAGAAGCTATTTCTTTGCAAAAAGAAATATCATTTCAAAATAGTTCTACATTGATTCAAAATCTAATTATTTAAAACTAAAAAATCAAAAAGTTTTTTTTTTAAATAATATAAAGAAAAAGCTAATTGGTTAAAAATGTGTAAACATATAGTTACATTATATAAGTGCTTTCTTCTAAAATATGTATACACATGCATATGTATTTATAAATAAATATATACATACAACAAACAAAGTAAAAGTTCATTAAAATTTTTAAAAATATAAAAAAACAAAAGAATAATACATATTTATATATAAATGCATTAAATTTTTAATGAGCTAAGGAAATAAAATAATCAAAAATATAAAAGCAAAATTGAACATTCTGTTTTTACCCAATCCAAAAAGAGATAGCAACATTTGAGAAATAAATTTTCTAAATATTGTCTAAAAATTGGTTCTTGACCTTTTTGGCAATTTAGGATGATTTCCCTGAAATTTAGAAATGAAATCATAAGTTAGTAAGTATTTTAGTTTTGATTTAAAAATAAATCTTTATTCAAAATAATTTCACAAAAAAATAATTCAAAATTCAAAATAATTTTATACTGAAATAAAATTTAGAAAGAAGATAGTAATTTTGAGAAATATTAACTTTCAAAGCAATGTTAAACAGTACATATTTTATTTTTTATAAGGAACAACATGTACTAAAAATTGTCTATTCATAATTGTATTATTACAAAACTCTTAATTAAATTATTAATAAATAATTTAATTATTTGTAACTATAATATATTTAAATAACTGTTCTTACTAAAGGTTTAAAACTATTATCTATACTTTAGAAAAGCAATTTGTTTTGAATAAATTGTAATTGAATGTCTTTCCTTACATTTAAAGAGTACATTTGATATTCAATAATTATTATGTGAAAGAAAGAGAGGGCAAGAAATATATTGTGCTTTATTAAATTTACTGAATAAAAATACAGCTAAAGATATTTTAGATTTTAAACTTGAAAATAAATTTAATAATCAAATCAATGAAATAGTTTTTTAAAAAATTATTTATTGTTTAAAAGAAATTATTTTAGACAGTGTTTTCTATTAAATTAAGAAAATTAAGCCAATTAAAAAACACAAATGGGTTTGACAATTTTTTTTTATTTAAAAACAATTAATACTTTTTCCTTACATATAGAAAACATAATATTAAAACATGTTAAAATAAACAAGTATAAAGCAAGTATAAATGTGAAAGATAAGTATAAAATTTTTTTTTGCCAAAACAAAATATTTAACAGGAAACCTCACTAAGTTTCCCTTTAATGGAAATAAATATGTGCATTAATCCTTTATTTAACTGAACACTTGAAATATTAATAAACAGATTTCATACCCATGTGTATTTCAGAATTTTTCCCTAACATTTGCATATTGTTATATTACATTTTGTTAGTTGCCGCCTCTCTCCCCGTAGAAATATCGCACACACAATCAAGCATCATATGCCAAATACAGGAAAACACCTGATGAAGCTTAATGTAAGGTACAATGATGAGAGTGTAAGTGAGGGGTATATAAGGATCTCTAGCAAAGAAGGAAATATGTTCACAACTGGTCCATATTGCACTCAGTAGCATGACTATATAAGTATGACACAGAGGATACATAAGTGTTTTATGTGGTAGAATTATTGGCCACCTGGAATGCTAGCATATGCAGATGGCAGCAGCAGAGGAACTCAGAATCTTTTAAAATGTCATCTCTAGGTTGTGGCAACAATTCCAAGAGGACGGAAATGTCAGTGAACGTTACAGTGCAGGTTACCCACAAGTGACAATGGCAAATAATGATTTGGCAGTAACCACTACTAAAAACAAATGGAGCTCAATAGCAGAGTATTTGTGCCAACTATTTTTGGCCACAAGTAAAACCCTTTTAAGGTAAACCAGGTACAGACATTAGGGAAGGATGTTCTATCCACTAGCAGACCTGTCGGATGTGTTTCACTCAAAGCAACTAACTGCCCCAAGCAGCTAACAAAATGTCATAATGCAGCAGTTCAAATTTCATAACAAAATGTCAAGAGTAGAGAACATGAAATGTGAACACCATCACAATAGGCTTGTTTTATGGTTTTTGACAAGTCAAGGATTAGCTTGCAATCCAATGATAATATGGAGAACATTAGGTACCCAGTACCACCAAGACAACTTAATTTAATGCCAATGTTATGGTGCTGCAGGAGTGCTTATTTCGGAAGACATCATACTGGGCTCCAGAATAGATATTGTAGATCTGTTCTTGAGCCCAGTATTGGACCAAATCTGAATCATGACAGGGGAAAATTTATCATCATCCTGGAACAACATGTTTAGGAGTGTCATTTATGATGAATTTGTGTTTATTTATGACAATGCTTGTGTTCACCACTCAAACATATCCAATGGCTGTTTTCAATCATAGGTTATCCCTGTATGGAATAGCCAGCATTTTCAGCTGACTTGAATCCGATAGAGCATGTGTGGTACGTGCTTGGCTGACAAATTGATGTCAATCATTTACCCCCTACATCTATAACAGGTCTTCAAACTGCATTACTTACTCAGTGGAATACTCTACTCTAAATGGAGTTTGATGATATGATCCTCAGCATTATGGACTGTATTTGCTTGTATGGGAGACATATGATGTATTAACAATTAGTGGCAATATGTGGTGTAAGGCCTCCAAGGGAGCTATAATCATGATTTATATGCCTGGTATCATAGATACAGCATTTCTTTTACTTTTTCTCATTTGTTCTATGTATTATAGGCTTTATGAATAAATCACGTTTATTTTGTTTCTGCGATTTTAGTAGCCAATTCTAACCTTTGAATTAATTTATGGAGATGTAAATAGTTTTTCATCTGATATTTATTGTAAGTAAAATAATGGATGTACATACTACACTTAATTTTTTCTCATAGTGTATTTTTAGTTTACAGTTTTTATAATTTATTTTGTTTAATCTGTACTTTCATTAAT